>NETT01000514.1:0-16552 GCA_003449175.1 Ceratocystis smalleyi
GAAAAGGTACCAGACCTCAAAGGTACCCCCCCGAGGGTCGTAGGAGGGTGAGTTGAGTTCTCTAACTTGTTTCATACAACCAGACAAAAACGAAACCACCTCCCTATATACAGCAACCCACCCTCTGTTGGTCGATTAAGCTAATGACTCCCGGCCATATAGGCCCAAAACCACACTGCTTTTTGCATGGTGCTCTCGCAAAGCGCCCAAGTCGTGGCATCAGCCAGTCAGGTATTGGTCCCTCTGCGATGACGTAGATCGATTCTGTCTCGACTTTGGTCAACCCCCCTCCAACCTTCTAATCGTTGTCTTCCGGTCTCGCAGCCTGATACCATCCCATCGTTGTCTCATCATACCATGAAGAACAAAGAAACAAAAAGATCCCCAAATCACCTCAATCGTACTGACTGCGCGTTGGATGGCACGTGTCACCAGCACCAATCACTGCAGGGGATTTTCAACAGTAGCCGATAGTCTTGTGCTTACGAGCATGTGAGCTACATGAAGAACATGACCATCTATCCATGGGCCGTTTTACCCAACGTCTCATGTGGCCATAACGATAATCAAAAGTTGCTTTTGTAGGCAGGCCATGTGCTTTCCCCGCTACTTTAGGCTATCCGACTAAAATCAGGACTGCCATGCTGGCCACAAAGCCAGCCTACCTGTCACATGCACCCACTGCAGTCCCTCTCGCCGGCTCACTGTAAGCTCCGGCCCTAGAACAGACGTCGGCACCAGCCATCATGAATCTCTAATCAGGCGGCATTAGAGAGGCGTAAATTACAGCTAGTCGGTGGATCGTCCCAGGGCTAGCAACACACTCACGTCTACATAAGTCGTATTTGAGTCGCTGGCGAACAGGCAGATATCAACATCCCGCATGTAGTCTCTATGAGTCCTTTGCTGTGGCTGGCCATACGTTCTTTCATGGCTGCTTCAAGGCTACGTACTAGATAGCCTAGATGGTAAGTACATCTCAAAAGTCTGTCATGAAACGGGCTTTATTCTGGCCTCTGCTGCTTCGGCTCTCTAAGCGGTATGCCTAGCCAGTGGAAAGCTCGCATTGTGAAATACAGCCAGGACTATAAAGGCGGCAACTCGTCGGGTAGAGACCTACGTAGTTGACGAGATACGCGTCAGGGCTGCTCAACAGCCAGTCCAGTATACGTAGGGCTGGCTTCGCGATTCTTGGGGTTCCGGCTGCCTTCAAAAGCCAGCTAGCTTGCTTAGTGCTTGTATCCTCAAGCCGTCCAACACTCGCCAAATGCCAGAGCTGCTTGGCGACACGATGGCGGGCTATCCTCCGATGACAGTTGCGTTGCTCAACTAGACTTGACAGCGGCTGTCCAGCAGAGAGGCAGTGTAAAATACGCCCTTGTTCTAGTCCCAGATGATAATACATAAGCCGTGAATATCAAGGCAGCATGAGTCCGGCAATGTCAACTGGCAACTTGGTGGTCGCATCAGCCCAGCCTTCTGACAAAAGACAAGAAACACGAAAAGCAGGCAGCGGCGATGAGAACTGGGTCGAAGCTGACAAGCAAAGACTGCAAAACCATGTAGCCTCTCAATAAGCCGGATGTCCAGGCCATACCAGCCTGCGAACATGCGCTTAGAAGCGCCTTTTTGGCGCAGTAATACAAAAGCAACATCTTCAACGTCGACAAGAATGCCCTATGAAGATGCCTCTAGACTTGACACCACCATAGCCATTCATCAGCACTGTTGCGCCCGAGACAAGCCACAGCTTAAGACCTGCGCACATTGTCTTTCCGGAGCTTGCGCCTTCACCAGACTTTCGGGGGCTTACAGTGCCGACTCGTGAGCTAGGACAGACGCCTCTGGATATGTCATACAAGCATGTACTTGCAGAGGGAGGCGCTCCGCAACTGGGGCGTGGCGTGTAACTGCGTGACCAAAGCATCGGATGGTTGGACAAGAACGAAAACTAAGACTAGGAGGGCGAACAAGCGGCGGGGGACAGCAACCATTGGGAGAAAGAGGGCGAGAAGCAGCAGACCCTATCCATCCACGAATTACGAAGACTACCATCCACAACGCCAAGAATTAAGCCTCCTTGGCCCCGTCTAGCATCAAAGCCAATGCAAACCATCTGCAGTCTAGTCACTGCTGGCAAGTAGCTACAAAGTCCCTAGCTGAGCGTATATGCCCAACTGCAAGGCTTGCGATATATTGCATCTGTCATGAGGACCTAGACTGGCCCGCGCCATCGTGGATGTCTCGCAGATGGCAGCGCTGGAGTCCCAGTGGCTCGTAAGCTGATATGTCTGCACTAATAACCAGCGGTCTTTGAATTCCAACTCCTACGGGTCCGGATGTATTTTCTCGCCGGAATCCGCCAGTTAGGGCATGGCATGCCTTGGAAATCATCATGTACCCTAACCCTAGCGGCTTCATGGGAGAACTTACACCCGTACAAAATCCAACCTCGGCATTGCCGTAGTCGCTTCCAAGGCTTTCGTCTGGTTCCCCGAAATGGCCATCTCTCTTGACACATCTTCATCCAGTCTTTATCCAAGACTTCCCCATCGTATACTCGACTGCAGCCCCCAGCAACAATGGACCAGAAAGTACAGGATGCCATCGCCCACTTCAGCAAGACACCATGGTGCGCTGCACTAATTTCTCGACCCGGTGCAACACACTTCGTTCCACATGAGCCCAGGGCTGGCTCCGTAGCGGTCAACACAACGCAGGACCAGTTCTTTTCCAAGACCCTGCGAACATCATCGACTGTTCCGCACCAGCTTGGCTTCTTCCAGGATCCGTTCGGCCCACACCCCGAGACCTCCATGCCAGCATCCTCATCGGGCTTGACTATGCTCAATCCCGTAGTCACTGTGCTGTACGACCTACAGCCGGGTGTCAACGGCTTCAACGGCACAACCCACGGGGGCTTTCTTTCATGCATTATCGACGAGGCTATGGGCAGCACAATCTACACCAACTATGACGAGTTGATACGCGCTAAAATGAAGCACAAGCTACCCGACAATGTGCCAGACTTGTCTGATGCGCGGGTCTTTACGGCAAGCATATCCGTGCAGTTGAAAAAGCCGATCTTGACGCCAAATATCGTTGCAGTAGTGGCTGAGCTAGACCGCATCGAACCCAGAAAGCTATTGTTTAAAATCACGGTCAAGAACAATGAGGCGGTGTTTGCAGAGGCACAGGGCTTGTGGGTTGTTGTGCCCAACGCCAAGTCGAAGATTTAAGCTTGCTTTGCGGCATATGCCCATGCATTCGCTCTGTGGGTACTTGGCTTATTCCAAGATAGGGTCAATCAATATACAGCACAGTTAGTACGTGGTGCCATGGCCACGGTTATGAGCAAGAAGATTCATATGTACTCGATGTATTATATACATAAACAGAATGGTCAACAGAAGACGTTGGTTGGTGGATGTGTGAAGACACACCTCCGACACCTTCCTACCGTCATACACACTGATAGAACAAAGCTAAGCAAACCTAGCTCCGCTGCCGGCAAAGAAATAGACACAGACGAAAAGCAAGTAGAAAAAAAAGGAGAAGGAAAAAAACTATGTACAACACCCGTCTACCTCAACAAGTTCACTTGGATTTGGAGCAAGAGCCGAAAGTGCCCCACAACCATCAGATAACGGATAGTCTAGCCACCCGTCTTAGAGGCCAGCGGCGGTCTTGGCCGTTTCGGCCTGCTGCTCTGTGATCCAGCCCATGGTGACCAGCAGGTTCTTGTAGGCGGGGAAGTCCTCTTCGAATTTAGGGTTCATCTCCAGCACCTGGGTGTAGACGTCGACAATGTTGCCATGGAACTTCTTAACTTCGCCGTCCTTGAAGACTTGGATGGACCAGTCTTCGACGTGTTCCTGTAAGGAAGTAGAAGAAGGGACAGTATGGACGGAGCGCTTCTTAAGCTCGCCCGCCGTCAGATAGCCCATGGCGACAAGCTGCTTCTTGAAGTTAGGGAAGTCGTGCTCGAAGTTGGGGTTCTCGGCCAAAACCTCCTTCCAGACCTCAGTTATTGTGCCATGGAACACCTCGACAGGGCTATCAGGGAAGACCTGGATGGACCAGGTGGTTGGTGCGTCTCGGGCGATGTTGAGAGGCGCGGCAGTGGCACCGAGGGCCATGGCACAAGCGACAATGGCACGAAGAGAAACCATGATGGAATGGATAGATGAAAAGCGGTATCGAAGACGAAGTAGTTTGGTGGTATCACGACGCGAGGAAAAGGATGGAAAGAAAAAAAAGAACGAAGCCAGGGAAGGGGACAAGACAAAGTAACTCAAGTGCAGACTTGGATGGGAAGGGCCTCAGGGCTATATATTTATAAGGCAGATGGGGAATATAGCACAGGATGGAGAAGGGGCGTAGAACAAGGGCACGCAAGCAAACAAGAGCTCGAGGATACGGTTGATATTTAAGCCCTGGTCTGGCTGGTATTGGAGGGAGCGTACACCATAAACAATAGCGTAGCACACAGCAGCACAGCACAGGCTTTCCACCCTAACAATCAATGCTTTATGACAAAGTAAGACAACGAGGCAAGCTACCAGCCAAGCCAAGCCACTCCTGCTTGCATTGTGAGTGATGGGGAAAGAGGAAGAGCCGAAGCCGAGAAGAAAGCAGTGATGTGTGATCTAGCCAAGCCAAGCCACGCAAGCTGCCTGGGCGAATAGAAAGGCAGGGGCAAGACACCTTAGCCGGCAGGCTGAAGAGGAGGTAGTGTTAAGCCCCACCTAGGGTACGAATGAAGGGAGGGATGGAGAGGAAAACCACGAGCGCAGCATGGCATTGAACTCCTTAAGGGGGATATTTTTTGTTCTTCGCCTTTTCCGTCTTTCTGACCTGCCGGTCCTTTTTTCCCATTATCCGTTTTCATTTAGCCTTCGCCCTCAAGCCGTTTGCCTGTAGCTGTGTTTGGTCTCGTTAGATTAGGGATAGAAGGGCGGCGATGGCCCTGATCAGCCGAAGAAGCACATGACCACCAACGAGACTCGCAGCTGGTGGCACATTTCGCTGTCTGTCTGGATGATGGGAGGACAGAGGACAGGGTGGGATTTCCATGGGAGCACCTGCGGTAGCCGTCATAACCAACGCCTGCGCCTGTAAAAGGAGAGACGGATGCCCGCCCAGCTCGGTTTTTTTTTCTTTTCTTTTCTTTTCTTTTTTTTCTCCACCCAGCCCAGTCCAGCTCAGCGCTAGAAACAAGGGAGGCCAAGGAGGGTGAAGGCAAGGATTGGGTTGTTTGTTTGTCTTGGATGTTACAGTCCCAGCCCCGTCATCGTGGGTATTCACCCTAGTCATTTCGTCTTAATCCAATTGTTTGATTGTGTTGCTGTTTGTGGTTTGTCTTCTTTGTTTGCTTGCTTGCTAGCTTATGAATCGATTATCCGCTTGGGCTCGATGTCACCAGCTGATTTGCTGTTAAGAAGGCTGTGAGCCCTGCTTCGTTAGAAAGTCCCCAGTCCCAGGGGAGATATTGGCAAGGGTACAAACACCTAAAGAAATAGACTGGGACTTGAGCCTGGGCCAATGCTCTGCCGGGCAGCATGTACACCGCTAACTAGAGACCTAGAGACCCAATTCGTTGTGCGCTGCTACCTCATCTCCCCAATGCTACCTGCTACCTCCCGTAGGGTCACCACCACCCATTGAACAGCTCTTCATTCTCCTTCGCCTTTGCTCTGTGCAGTGCTTTTGGCTGCAGGGACCTTGCCAATGTTTGCTTTTGGTCCAAGTTACCTGCATGGATGTTGTTTGCTTCCAATGTTTGCGGCAAATGAGCCTGCAGAGAAGGCGGTTGTTTGCTACAACACAATCACACCACGTAAGCTAATGACGCACTGCATCTTAGAGGCGGAATATCCTAGGCAACTCATCCCCCCCCCCCCCCCAATTCAAAGCCAGACGCACCATTGAAAAATGTGACTGTGCAGGTTGCATGTATGCGTAGTGTGATATTCATGTACCGCTACATACATGCATGCAGGGCCCTACATATTTTGTCCCCCGGCTGTTTCTGGGCATCAGCCCCCGTGTACGAGATGCTTCCTCTAAGCTGTATCTCTGTACGTGTATCAAACTGGGCTGTACTGTACGTCCATATCGCAGCCTACCTTTCTTCATCATTGCTATGCGAGCTATCTTATAGCCCTGTGTACTGACCCGGCCTCTCCAGATCTGCCTGCACAACTCCGCAGCTGACCGTCAGATTCCAAAAAGGTAGTCGTGCCTCCTTCAGTGCGGGCGCGACGCTAGCAAATACACCAACAGACTCTGCGATGCTGTCAGTGTCGCTATCTTCCAGTCAGTCAAAGTGGAGTGGTGCTCTCTCGTCTTCATTCTCCTGTATGATGTTCGCTCATCATCTGTAGTGCAAGACATGCCAGTTTCTGCCCGGTGATGTGATGCGTGCCAAGGCAAGCTCATATCCCACTTGAATCGGCTTCTGGTTTCATTGCCCCGGATCCAATCACAAAAGCCGTCCAATCACACTTGCCTCCCCTGCCTTCATTCCCTCTAGGGTAGCTATCTGATCAAAGTGCCGTGTTGGAACAACTTCGCATCCAAGTTACAGGTTTGTGCAAGCTTCCATGTATAACGGACGGCACGGTTCAGGAGCCAAGGTCACAATTACAATCAGATGTACAGTAGGTAGATGAGAAACAGGGAAGGGGAATAGCATACGCCCACCACTATAAGAGAGCGTAGATAAGATCCATCTATAATCGAATGCTGGATACTTGTCCCAACAGTTGAGTTGCTCGCTATAATGCTACGGACTATTCGACAACCATGCTGCTGTGCAATCCTTCTGTCTTGCAGGTACGAGGAGAGTACGAGAACAGGAATGAAGCAAGGGTTGCAGGCAATTTTCTTACGCATTGGGCTCTGCACAAAGCCACCACGGAAAAAAAAAAAGAAATACTGCCTTTAATGACCATATAACCCTATGGTTAACCCTCCTCTATATTCAGCCTTCATGCAGCCAGCTTCCAGCCAGGGTTTTTATTTCTCATGGGGATTTTCACGAAGGATGCCGCGCGTCAACTTGAGACATGGAGAGAGGGGAGAAAAAGAAAAAAAAAAACATTGGAGCAAGAAAATATCTTTCCGTCGGTTCCACGGCATATTCAGGAGGACATCGCCTTGGCTGTTATAGGTCACAACACCAAAAAATTGCATGCTTTGCATCACGAGAGCCTACTCTCCACGTCGAACTCCCCGCGGGACTCGAACCCGCAACCTTCAGATTAGAAGTCTGACGCCCTACCATTGGGCTAGGGGAGCTGTGAAGCCCATGATGATGATGAGACTTCAATTTATACTCTAAGGTCTATCTGAGGACCCACTTTGGGAGTCCGGAGCTCCGGAGAGGTCCGAGTTTTCAGGCACCGGTTTTTCTAGACATCTACCGCCCATGTCCGTGGGGTCCCGGGTGGCGGCTTTGCCGTCCCCATAGGGGCCTACCTAAGACATTCCCCTGCTTGCTGCGAACGAAAAAGAAAAAAGAAAAGAAAGGAGAGAGTGGTTGTGCGTGGGGCCGTTCTCTCTAGTGTGTGTGGCCCAACCTGCCTTTGTGGCTTTGCCTATTGTCCCATATTTTGTTTCAGCACCTTCCCAAGTGTGCTTCTGCCCTTTGTTGTTCTTAGGAGTTTGGTTACAAAGTTTCTCGTCCACGGTTTTCTGCTTTTCTTGCATGTCCACCTGTGAGTTTCGTCCTTGTCTTTGCCACAGGCGGGGCATTGCAAGGCAGCCAATGGGTGGTTGAACCGTGTGTGATAGTCCTTAAAGTCACCGTGTCCTGACATTGCCGCTAGTATGTATCCTAGGATTCTCCGAGGTTCTCCTGCGGCGCAGATCCTGTCCTTCCTAGGGAACTCCAAGTGTTTTCGAGAGGGGTTGTCCTCTATGCCAGCCNGGATGATTGGATGTATTAACGTCCACTCGTGTCCAAGGGGATGATTAGGTGTATTATCGCCTATCCAGCAGGACCACTGGGCGTGTTGACGTCCATATAGAAGGATGATTAGATGTATTAATGTTTATTAGCAATTGTGAGAACAGTTATTTGTATTGTTGTGTAGTGATAACCAAAGATATTATGCACAGCTACTATTACTTATCCAACATTCTTGAACACGAAACCAGCACATAAGCAGATATGAAATATAACCACATGAATGGACTAAAGTATTGGAGAAGATTCTACCTTGGAAATTCCTTGGACCATTAAACATGAGACTACGTAGAGCTGATCGGAAAGGATAAGGTGCCCACTAACATTGAGCAATATATGCCAACAGTCACGTGACTAGTGATGATGATGATGATACTTCAATTTATACTCTAAGGTCTATCTGAGGACCCACTTTGGGAGTCCGGAGCTCCGGAGAGGTCCGAGTTTTCAGGCACCGGTTTTTCTAGACATCTACCGCCCATGTCCGTGGGGNTGACGCCCTACCATTGGGCTAGGGTAGCTGTTAAGCCCATTATGATGATGAGACTTCAATTTATACTCTAAGGTCTATCTGAGGACCCACTTTGGGAGTCCGGAGCTCCGGAGAGGTCCGAGTTTTCAGGCACCGGTTTTTCTAGACATCTACCGCCCATGTCCGTGGGGTCCCGGGTGGCGGCTTTGCCGTCCCCATAGGGGCCTACCTAAGACATTCCCCTGCTTGCTGCGAACGAAAAAGAAAAAAGAAAAGAAAGGAGAGAGTGGTTGTGCGTGGGGCCGTTCTCTCTAGTGTGTGTGGCCCAACCTGCCTTTGTGGCTTTGCCTATTGTCCCATATTTTGTTTCAGCACCTTCCCAAGTGTGCTTCTGCCCTTTGTTGTTCTTAGGAGTTTGGTTACAAAGTTTCTCGTCCACGGTTTTCTGCTTTTCTTGCATGTCCACCTGTGAGTTTCGTCCTTGTCTTTGCCACAGGCGGGGCATTGCAAGGCAGCCAATGGGTGGTTGAACCGTGTGTGATAGTCCTTAAAGTCACCGTGTCCTGACATTGCCGCTAGTATGTATCCTAGGATTCTCCGAGGTTCTCCTGCGGCGCAGATCCTGTCCTTCCTAGGGAACTCCAAGTGTTTTCGAGAGGGGTTGTCCTCTATGCCAGCCCTGCTGTAGAACCATTCCCGTAGGTGTGCTCGTCTGGACTCCTTGAGCCACCTTTTTGCTCTGGCCAACGACATGTGGTAGTCTGTTGTCTCCGTCGCTGCCTCTTTTGCCTTGCGGTCTGCGGTTTCGTTGCCGTGGATGTGTGAGTGGCCTGGGACCCAGATGCAGTGGACCTTGAGTCTGGGGAAGGCTGCCTTTTTGTCCTGTATGAGCCACTTAGCCTGGTCTACCGAGTGTTGTGATGTTTTGGTGGACTTGGCTCTAGTGTTCATCCGTTGGACGGCTGCCTGGTTGTCTGAGCATATCCATACCGTGTTTGTGTTTCTCAGTACGCGGTTTGTTATGCACCATAGACCCCTCTCGATTGCCTTTATCTCAGCATCTGCTACTTCTGCCCATTTTCCACAAGAGTGTGAGCCTGTTTCGAAGATCTGGCCGCCTCTTTCCAGAGCCCAGCCTGCCCCTGTCCATCCGTTCAAATGCATAGAGCCGTCTGTGTACAGCCAGGTGTCCTGGGGAGGTCTCGTTTCCTTGAATGCGATGTGCTCCCGGGCCGCTTCCTCTTTCGCTTTGCCGGCCACCATCGCTGCCAGGGGAGGTGGGTCTGCTGGGGGAAGTTCATCCACCAGTATGCCGTACTTCGGTGGAGGCTTTGGCAAGACTCTCAGCAGTTCTCGGAAGGATTTGTGCTCCTTGAGCCCGGTGAGTGGGTGAGCCTCGTCCAGAGTATGCCATCTGATGAGTTCTCTCGCTACTGCTGAGTAGAGAATCTGTTCGGGTGGCGGGACTCCAGCCTCCATGTGTAGAAGTGAGGCCGGCGTTGTCTTGTACACCGGAAGCGCAGCTAGTAGAGCCCTTCTCAGGGGTTTGCCTATCTTTTCCGCTTTTCCTATGTTTCCCCATTTTTGCGGCGTCCACCAAGTGGCTGCTGCATAGGTCATGGAGGGGATCAGACATGTCTTCACCACCAGCACCATCTCGTTCGCAGGGGCGCCATGTTTGCATCCTTTGAGGATCCGGAGGTTGTGCGTGAGCCTTTGCATCTTGTTGGCCACATGTGTCGCATGTGCGTTGAAGCTTAGCCTCCTGTCGAAGAGGACTCCGAGCCATTTGAGCGCGCCTCCCGGCGGGGTTGCCTTTATCGTTGGGACTCCGGGGACCTCTAAGTCTGGATTTTGGGTCACGGAGTTCTTGGTCGTCAGGTGTAGTAGGCCGGTCTTGTTATGGTCTAAGGTCAGGCCGTTGCCGTGGCACCAGCTGACTGTCATTTCCATAACTTTGCGAAGGCCTTCTACGTTCTGATCCAGAGACTTTCCTTCCACGATCCATAGTCCATCATCCATGTATCCTCTCAGGTTCCTTTGCCATGGGCGGTAGAGCGGCGCCATGAATAACATGTACATTATTGGCGACACCGGTGAGCCCTGTGGGAGGCTGCCCGAGGTCGGACCAGGTCTCTCTGTGACTCCGTCCAGGGAGATCTGTGCCGTTCTGGCGTCTAGGAAAGACTGTGCCCATTTGCAGAGGTTCTTTGGCCATCCTTGCTCCAGCAGGCGCGTGGTCATCCTGTTAGGTAGTATCCCATCGAACGCGCCCTTGATGTCGAAGGTGAGTATGGAAGTGAACTTTCCCTTTTCCATGTTGCTGCGCGTTTGGTTCGTTACCAGTAGTGTCAGATCTGACGCCGCCCGTCTGGGGAGGGCGCAGGCGTAGTTCGCGCCAAAAATGCCTCTCTTCATTGCTCCGGTGGACAGTCTCTTTGCAACTAGTCTTTCCAAAGCCTTTGCCAGGGTGGGGAGGAGCGATATCAGTCTATAGGAGGAAGGGTCCGATCTGTCTCTCTTGCCGTTTTTCGGGATTGCCACCATCCTTGCTTCTTTGAAGCACGTCGGGTGGTGTCCTAGCTCTAGACATCGGTTGAAGAAGTCGGTGATCAGTGTGCCCATCTCCGGCCAGCACCATGTCAGGATTTTGTTCTGGATGCCGTCATTGCCAGGAGCTGTGTTTCTTGGCTTGAAGACCGCCTCCCTTGTCTCCTCCAGGGTGAACGCATTCCAACCGGCCGTCTCCGTCTGGATCCTGGGTCGGCGCACGTCTTGCTGTCTGTTGCCCTGGAGGTGGCGGTGTCTCAGGACTCCGATCTTGTCGGTCGGGCAGGTCTTCATTCTTCCTTCAGTGTCCTTCAAGGCCGGCGATGTTGTCTTCTGTGGGTTTGCCACCCACTTTGCAGCCTGGTAGATCTTTTGCGGAGTGTCCAGACTGCCGATGAGACTTCTGTAGAAGTTCCTCCCGGCCGTTTGGATTGCCGTCCGGAGACGTCTCTTGGCGTGAGCGTTAGCTCTCTCCGCAGCGGTTATCTCCTGTTCCAGGTTTGCCATGCCCTGTCTCTCCAGGAACCGGAGTGACTGGAGCTGGGCTCTTGTCTGGCAGACTTCCTTCTTCCCGTCTCGGCACTCCTGGTTCCACCATTTGTATCCTGACTGGGACACTTGTCTCGTAGGCGTGGCCTGCTCGAAGGCAGTTTGGATCGACTTCGTGATGTCTCCTGCCACCTCGTCTAAGTCCTCTGGCGTGAGGTTGGGCCTTTTCTCGTCCAGTTTTTGGAGGGTGGATGCAGCGGCTTCTTGGCATAGTTCTTTAAGCATTTGGCGGTCCGTGTCCGTCAGATGCCTCGTTACCGTCTTGGGCATTGTTGTGGCTCTGGACCGTATATCCAGCATTTGGGGTCTGTGGTCACTTCCGGCCTCCAGGTCTCCTCCGCACTGGTAGTTCGCAACCTTTCCCCAGCAGTCTGCGGACACCAGGGTTAGGTCTAGAACGTATCCTTTGTCTTGCGTCGGTTGCTGTCTGTCGTTTTTCAGCATGAACCTGTTCGTCTCCATCCAGTCCAGGAAGTCTTCCGCTTCTGGTCCTGGGGTGTCGGCTTTTGGGTCCCATGCCGGGTGGTGCAGGTTGAAGTCTCCTAGTATCACCGTGTTCTTCAGTCTGCGTGGCAGGCTTCTTAACAGGTGTACTGCTTCATTCGCCCTGTCGCTGTTGTTCCCGGCGTTGTATATGCTGATGACCTGGAGGGTCGTTTCCTCGATCTCGGCGGCCACCGTGCTTACGTCGGGGTGGGCGTCTATTATGGCCGTCGGGTATATATTGAACTTGGAGTGTTTGTATACGTAGGCTAGGGATCTTTTCCGGGTTTGCACTTTGGGGGTTCCTTGCATTATATATGGGGTCTCCATCAGGGTGTACTGTGGGTGGGAGGTCACTCTATCCCCAGCGTAGTGGGGGAGCTCCTGTGTGAGTACTATGTCCGCCCGTTTCCGGGCGGCCACTTCCAGCGTTGCCTTCAGTACGTCGGTTGATCGGAAGACGTTTGCGGAGAGAATGCGTAACTTCTCTTGCCTGTTATAGGTTCGGTTGGGCCTATCTCCCATTAGGGTCTTGACTTACCTTCGCACGTGTCTGCTGCGTGTTTGCCTCTGCAGATGGGGCATCTCAGGGTGCAGCTGCACTTCCCCTCCTTGTGGGTCGCGCATTTGGTCGACTCTGCGTGTGCGTCCGTGGTGTGCTTGGTGTCCCCGCACTTGGCGCATCTCATGGAGAAGCTGCAGGTCTCAGTCCTGTGCTTTCTCCAGCAGCGGGCGCATCTTGGTGGGGGGAGGGGTTTGTACTCCACCTTCTTCACCACTCTCGCCTCCCCTAGCAGGTCTATCGTCCTTGGGACCTGTGTGGGGTTGAGAACCGCGACGCGCAGGCCTTGGAATTGCGGTTCGTTCTCGTATTCCCGGAATTCCAGGATCTTCACCTCTCCTCCGAAGGCCTTCTGGACTTCAGCCCGGACGTCTTCGATCATGGTCCGTCGAATTTCGCTGCCGTCTTTTGTCACATCGTGGATGGATTTGGGGATGTTCCTCACGATGAATTTGTCCCATATCGTCTCCTTGTCCAGGGCAGACGCGTCCAGAAAGTTTCGGATCAGTTCTAGGGCCCCTTCCTGTTTTTTTTCCGGGGCCTCCGTCAGGTAGATCGCAAAACCCGTCTGGGTTTTCTTTGCCAGCTTTACTACCTCTTCACCTCCGAACAGGGAGCTGTTTACCCTCGATTTGACCATCGCTGGGTTCACTTCCCTCCACTTGGACTCCGGGAAAAGTCTTGCAAGCAACCTGTTGTCCTGGGGTTGCTTGCGTGCTTGTGCTGCCTTTTTGACGGGCTTGGAGCGCACGTCCACGGTCTTCAGGGTTCCGGCGTTTCCGGCGGCCTTCTGGGCCCAAGTGCTCTTGGCCGTTGTCTCGGCTGGCTTCTTGGGGAGCGATGTCTTGGCCGGGGCTGCCGGCAGTGTTGTCTTGGCTGTTGGCCCCGGTGTCTTGGGGGCCTTGGGGGTTTTCTTTGTCCCCGGTGTGTCAGCCCGGGGGCCTTCTGGGGGCTCGTTGCCTCCCAGGGCCATCCTTATTTCAGCCTCGACGAAGAGGCTGAGCCTTCCGAACACGCGTTCGGTGTCTAGCCATTCGGACTCGTCGGCTAGTTTCTCGGCCATCTCTCTGGCCGTCCTGTCCATCACCAAGGTCACGTTTCTGATGGCCTTTACCTTTCTCTCCATCTCTTGCCTTTTCTTGGAAAAAGCGTTCTCCAGGGTTTGGGTGAAGCTGCCCATGTTCGCGTGTCTGCTGTCTAGCAGACTTTTCCCTGCTGGCCTTGTGGTGGCCTCCTTGGGGGGGTCGGGGTTCGTTTGTCGCGTTCCTTGGGGGGGACCTTCGGCTTCGCGACGCAGGCCTGCCTGTTCGGTCATTTCGATGTCCGCCATGGCGAGGGGCTCTTGGGTTCCGTCTATACGGACGTTGTTGTTGTTGTTGTTGTTGATGTGTGAATTGGTGTTGATTTTCTAGGGTATTCTTAGGGTTAACCCCTTGTTCAGGAGTTGTAAGAGGGAAGTTTTTTTGGTTGTGAAGCCCATTGAAATCGACTTTTAATAGCCTTCAAATACTCTTCGCGATGCGGGCGCAGTATTTTTTGTCAGCTTTTAGGAACTGGCCTGAACGAACGCCTTGTGGTTAACTCGGTATGGGATGGCAGGATGGCATATCAAGACATCTGCCGGAAGCAGAGGTTTGGAGTTGCCATCAAATGTTCAATTAATCCGGTGGCCAGCGATTCTTGTGGCTATTGAGTTACACCAATCAAAGCTCTTCTCTGCTTACTCTCTAGATCCATCCCGCTTGTGTGTTGCTCTCCAGCCAGTCCAACCAGTCTTCTTGTTCTTGGCTCGCACCAATGCCACTGACCCGTTCCCCCCCCACCCTGCGTCTTGCTCGCTTTCGGATACATGGTGGCGGGCTGCGCTATTCATCGTCGACGCCGCGTCCACCTTCGCCGCTGACATCGTCTACACCCACGGTTGCCCCACCCACCAGTACATCCACAGCTGGCACAGCCACCAGGCCTGTACCGCGATGGAAGCGCATCCCCTTTGTGGCCAGCATGTCATCGCGGCCCGTAACCTCGACTGTTTCGTTCCTAGTTTTGCACGAGTTGACAGCTGTGGTACCGCTTGTCGGAATCACTGCGTGTCTGCAATACACAGATCCGGTCCCCCTGGATTCGCTCAACAAGTATCTGCTCGATGCATTTGCCCAAGGACTGAATAAATTTGGCCGGTACTTTGCCAAGAAACGTTGGTTTGGCTTCGAGCTCGATGCAGAGGGCAAGGTGGTCGGTGGATTGACTTGGGAGGGTTTGGGCGAGGGTGATATGGCGGCAGATGGGTTAAGTGAAGAGGCAAAAGCAAGGTACAAGCTTTTGTCCAATGTTGCGCTCGCGTATGCACTCACCAAACTTCTGCTGCCCGTCCGTATCTACGTTTCAGCCCTTGCAACACCATGGCTTGCAAATATTATGACAAAAGCAGGGTCACTCTTTACATCAGGCAAAAAAAACAGGCCGAAGCCATGAGATGAGTTGGCACTCAAGATCGCAGAATACTGGTTACAGGGAAGTAATTTTAAATAAGAGCACAGTACGCAACGGTTATTTTCTTCTTGGTTGTTTTCGTAGAGTCCTTGATACCACGACCCTTTTGGCGTTTCTTCAAACGCTAAAGGGACGGATAAAACCTTGATTGATTTTTATTTGGAGTTATAATCTAAGGCTTCTCGTAGACCCAGTCGAACTGAGCGCTCTTCCAGGAGACGAGATCACCCTCGGAGAACCACAAGGCAATCTCCTTCTTGGCGTTCTCGACGGAGTCGGAGCCATGGCAGACGTTGCGGCCGACGTCAATGGCATAGTCACCACGGATGGTACCGGGGGCAGAGTTCAGAGGGTTGGTGGCACCCAGGATGGCTATCATATATTGTTAGAAAATTGTATGGAGCCTCACGTTGGTGGTTGTAATCGGGGCGGCGACTTACTACGGCCGGTCTTGACGGCATCACGACCCTCCCAGACCATGGCGCAGATGGGACCAGAGTTCATGTCTATACAAATGTTAGCACAAGAACAAGAGATGAGTCCGTCCCTATGACTTTAGGAAATGGATACGTTACGTACACTCAATCAGGCCAGGGAAAAAGGACTTGCCAGCCAGATCAGCGTAGTGCTTCTCCAGGTGGGCCTTGCCGGGGGTGACCAGCTTAATGGCGGCCAGCTTGAAGCTACAAAGGGCATTAAAGTTAGCACGAAATAGGCCCGTAAATCAAGGTACGAGGGCGGTAAAAAATATGTTACTCACCCACGGGACTCGAAGCGGGAGATGATGGGGCCGACCAGGCCACGCTGCAGGAGAAATGTGTTAGGACTAGGGTTATATATTGGGTCTCGAAGCAGGGAAGTTCGGAGAAGGTTATAGAAACTCGGAAACACGAGAAATTTCAATGGGAGTTAGGTGAGTGGAGTCGAGAAAAAGACAGGGCGAAAATTCCGTACCTGGACGCCGTCGGGCTTGATAGCAATGAAGCTGTGAGGAGATGGCTCGTTAGTTTTCTGCATTTTCCCATGTATTTGAGAAGGAGAGGCTGGTGCTGCATGCATGGATTCATGTTCATGGCTTCTTCGCCATTGCCATCAACAATGAGGGGGGGTTGAATCGATGAAAAGTGGCAATTGAAGTGGAAGCAATTCAATGACGAGAGCTACATTCCTTCAATTGTTCAAGAGATAAGGGGGCATTGGTTGTTCAATGAAGGGGTGAGTGAAAGCGCGGGGGGAGCAAGGTAAGAGTGTCTGGCAAGTCAAGGACTCGCCGGTCTCACGAGAATGCTAATGTGGGTTGGAGATAGAGGGGAAATATCAACTTACGTCTGCTCGGTGGAGGACATTTTGGGTAATAGATGAGGTTGATGGGTCTCAATGGGGTTGTTTTCGGGGATGATTGCAGTATTGGAATTGGTGATGGGCTCCTGGAGGTTTTTATGTGCGGGAGGGGGAGGAGGAGGAGGGGGAG
>NETT01000515.1:0-10089 GCA_003449175.1 Ceratocystis smalleyi
AAAGAAAAGGTACCAGACCTCAAAGGTACCCCCCCCCGAGGGTTGTAGGAGGGAGGGTTGCATGAATAGAATAGAAAGCATGGCATATGTCACATCGCGTTTGTTTGGAAGTGAGAGTAGAAAGTTGATTTAAATGTAAAACCAATAAGCTCAATGTTACTGGAGATCTCATGGCGCGCTAATGTACAGAGGTTATATTGGTTGACCAAGAACCAATGGTAGCCTTTATTGAATTGTCTTGTAGAGCATCGATAACAAGAATCAGACCTCGGAATGCAATAAACAACGTTCCAGTTTACCCAGGTGCTCTAGACAGTCTTTTTGTAGGGGTAGGGCACAGGATCGCCCTTCTTGATCCAAATACGGGCCTTCTTCTTGTTGACAACGTGCTCGACCCAGACCTGCTCGGCCTGGGTAGTCTGATAGCGACGGATAAACTGGGGATCCCACAACTGCCAGGCGATGCCAAGATCCTTGCAGCAGCGCATCAGCGCATTGGATTTGCAGCCCTCGACAGCACGGGGAATCTGGTCGACCGAGAAGAAGTTGTTTTCGCCCTGAGCCTGGGAGATAAAGCTAATGGGGAAAAAAGTAACGGTTAACGGTTTTTGTTTTCGAGGACGGCGGCATGCTGATTCAACAACGAGACGTTGCACTTACCGGCCATGCACAACCAGAGCATATTCGCGTGTTACAATCTTGTCACCAACAACCGTATCGCCACGGGGAACCAAGCCCCAGCCGCCGGGGCCGAAGGCCTCGTTGAGGATTCTGCGGTAGCGCACTTCAGGCATATAGATAATGCCATCGGGCTTCATCTCAACATCGAGCTTAGGATCGACCGTGCGGGTCAAGATGGCCGTGACCTCCTTGGAGAAGGGCTCAGTGGCCAAGCCATAGTACGATGTTGTCCAGTCAATGTGACTAGGAGTGTTGTGAAAAACAGCCTGCTCGGCTGGTGAGCTGGCACTGCTGTCGCTTTCAGCTAGGGCGCTAGTCGTGTCGTCGTTGAGGCGAGGCACAGAAACACTCAGAGGCCGGGTGGCGGCGGGAAGACGGACAAGGAGAGAATTGCGTGAGAAAGGCCGGGAGAGGGCTCGGAAAGAGCGTAGAGAAGCCATTTTTAGAGAGTGGGTGGTTGTTTAGCTGGTATGGATGTTTGATTGAGACAATAGGGAAACCGACCCAACTTTGACGTTTTTATGGGGATGAATTGGCCAGACGCAGATGACTAAGCAGATATAGACAGTACGGATAGTGGTACGCACATGGAGACAAGGAGATCAACATTAATAGGCAGGCTCATTTTCTTGGGGTTGTCATGGGCTTCTATATAATACAGACAGAGTCTTCCCTAAGCGTCTTTCATGGAAGTACGGACATCATTGCTGTTATTCTTCCAGCAATTACGAAAGTCCAGCATCTAGTTGTGTTAGAGCTGGCTACTCTCACGAAAGGACAAAGCGACAACAGCGCGTCCAGCTATGTATATATATCTGTGCACCACCGATCGTTTCTTTTGTAGCAAGGTCGAATGGAAAGAAGGACCTACCTCAGCTGTGCACTTGCGCCAGTCTTTCGTTTCATAGAAGCAGTCAGTGAGCCTACTATTCTCCACTGCGGCTCGCCAGGAGAGGTTAGCTTTTGGATTTCTATACGGTGCTGGAAGCGCAAGACAGGAGCAATCGCAGCCGACTTCAGGATGAAAGGCCAGCAGAACTGAAAGCCCAAACTAAAAAGTAATAAAAGACAGCAAAGGGCAGTGTCAACTTACCCGCGCAGCCAGTGTTGTTAATTCTGAGATCCCTAGTAAATTGTTAGTATCGCCAGGTTGCCATACGGCTGGCTACATTGCTTCGATTGACAACAGTAAGAGTACTGACCACGGGTCCGGCTCATCTTCGGTTTCCACAGTATCCGTGGCGTTTTGTTGAGTCACAATTTCTTTATCTGGGTTACTGGCCATTTTTGCTTTGTTGAGGTTTTCAGTTGTGAAGGGCACGTATATTGGTTTGCACGCAAGAAAAGAGAAAAGTCCCGTGAGTAGAAAGGGACGGAAGGAAAAAAGGAAGCAACCAAAAAAGCAGTTGCGTTGTGTGTGTTTTTTTGTTTTTTTTTTTTTTTTTTCAGTTTTCTTCTTCAAAAGTTGATGACTGAGGTACCGAGAAAGGAAAAAAAAAAAAAAAAAGTCCTGCTGACTTGGAAACTTGGGAAGCCTTCCCGATTCCCGACTACCCCCAAGCCTTTGCCCACCCTTTGGCTGAACTAAAATGACTGCACGCAAATTGAACGTGCTGGTCTATTCAGGTAGCTTCACGACCTCCGTTTCGAAAAAACGCTTGGTGTATTTCTAGCTTTCTAACTTTCCTTTTCTCTTCGTTTCGCTGCTTCTCTGTCACAGGCAATGGCACAACTATCGAGTCTGTCAAACACTGTCTATATTCACTGCGACGTCTCCTCTCGCACAACTATGCCGTCATCCCTATCTCCGAGCTTGCATTGCTCAAAGAGCCGTGGCCCCCAACATGCGCCCTGCTTGTTTTCCCCGGCGGGGCCGATCTTGGATACTGCAAGTCCCTGAATGGCCAGGGAAACCGGATCATCTCCGACTTTGTGCGCAGGGGAGGCTCGTACCTTGGCTTTTGTGCCGGAGGCTACTACGGGAGCCAGCGATGCGAGTTCGAGGCTGGCAATCCTGTATTGGAAGTCATTGGCAGCCGCGAGCTGGCGTTTTTCACCGGCACGTGCCGTGGGGGTGCCTTTAAGGGCTTTGAGTATCATAGCGAGAGCGGCGCCAGAGTCGTGAAACTGAAAACTCAAGGGCTCCAAGGTTGCCCGGAAAGTGTCAAGTCGTATTACAATGGTGGGGGTGTTTTCGTTCCTTCCAAAGCCCAGGGATACTCCGGCTATAAGTACGAAGTCCTCGCAAGCTACGAGGATGCTCTTGATGTTGAAGGCGGACAAGAGAAGGCTGCAGTTGTCCTTTGTAAGGTCGGCCTGGGCTTGGCAGTTTTAACAGGACCCCATCCGGAGTAAGTTCTCTCCTCTTCATGCTACACATAAGCCTGGCATTAACATCCACATCCCCAGATTCGTTGCTGCCAATCTTCACGAACACCAAAACATCCCAGGGTATGAAGGCCTCATCAAGGATCTAGCCGAGGCAGACCACGGCCGATCGGCTTTTTTAAAAGGCTGCTTGATCAAGCTTGGGCTAGACGCCAGCCAGGATGATATCGCTGTTCCCTCGCTCTCGCCGCTGCATTTATCCGGCGTCAAGCCCAGCTTTGTGTCCAAGCTCCTCCTAGACTTGGACAGTATCATGGTCCGCGATGACGCAGGGCAAGATCTCATTAAAGCCGACATGGACATATTCCACGTTCAAAACTCCAGTTCCCGCTGGGACTTTTCTACTCTTGAGAAGACTCTCCCTTTGGTCTCTGGTTCTGGCAAGACTGCAGCCAGCACGAATGATAACAGCTTTATAGACTACTCCAAAATCGTCAAGACCGTTGTGCCACATGAGGCAACTTGGCCAGACAACAAGGAAACACCATGCTTCCATCACAATGTGTACTACAGCCATCTGGAGCAATACCGTCTGCTAGAACGCAATGCCACTGACTGGGGATCCTGGCTTCTCTACGGCGAAGTGCTCACCAGCACAAACTCAATCTTGGACAAGTACGTGCCCAGGAACCTCCTGCATTCTGTATCCAAATTTACATAGCTAACACGCATTTCGCCACTAGAAACACGAAGCTGCTAGCGAAGCTCCCTACAGGCTTTACAGTAGCCGCGACTACGCAGATTGCTGGACGCGGCCGCGGATCCAATGTCTGGGTTTCTCCTCCTGGCTGCCTTATATTTTCAACTGTCATCAACCACTCGTCCCACTTGGCAATGTCCCGCCCGATCGTATTTATACAGTACCTGGCTGCTATTTCCATTGTCGAGGCTATCCAGTCTTATGGTACAGGCTACGAAAAGGTGCCAGTGAAGTTGAAGTGGCCAAACGATATATGTAAGGACCCTGGTGTGACGCACGCCACGCCACGCCTATTTCTAGTGATTCTAACTATTCCACCTAGATGCTCTTGATCCAAGTCCGAAAGAAGGCGGCTCTGCTTACGTCAAGATTGGCGGTATCTTGGCTACTTGCTCGTACTGCGACGGAGAGTACCAGATAGTCTTGGGAATTGGAATCAACACCACCAACGCCCGGCCAACCACTAGCCTCAATGCCCTACTTTCTGCCAGCCAGGAGCCTATCCGCATCGAGCGGCTTCTTGCGCGCATTCTCACCCGCCTGGAAGCCATGTACGCACAGTTCGTTAGAGAAGGGTTCTCGCCAGACCTGGAGGCACGCTACTACAGACACTGGCTCCACACGGGCCAAAAGGTGACTCTGGAAACCGAAGGGGGTGTCAAGGCACGCATCTTGGGTATCACGCGGGACTGGGGTCTGCTTAGAGCAGAGGAACTAGGGCATGACGACCGGGGCACGGGGAAGATATGGAGTCTCCAGAGCGACGAGAACAGCTTCGACTTTTGGAAGGGATTGATCAAACGCAAGATATAGCTTTCTGCTGCCGACTCCATAGGCCATTAACTCTGCATTCTCCATTTCCACACAGTCCCCGCCGGGCATTTCAACAAGGCATTGTCCTAGTTAGCGTTGCACGGTGCATGCTCGGCCATGTAACGGCAACACTGGCCACCACCCGACGATAGTATTATCAAATGCCAGCTGCGATGGGCTAACCAAGCTACGGACTAGATTACTCCAACCAGGCATGTTCTACTAAACGCACTTGTTTTCTTATTGTTGCAGCGTTTGTGTTGCTGCGCTTTGCTCAGCCCCCTCATCTCGCCTCTTATTCATGTCCCATCTATACATATCACGTGCCAATCCACGTGATATCGATGCTCAGGACAGGGACACCCTTCGACGTCACGAAACATGAACAATGCCAACATAGCTTCAACGTTCTTTTGCATGTAGCTTTTGCTGTGGCTCTGTTCCCTGGTATCTTTCTTCTTCTTTTTCTTAGTTGGTGAGAGTTTTATTTCCCTTGCACTTTAGACAGTCAGCTTTTTTCTGCTCTTTGTCTCTATCAAGCTTACTATATTCCATGTTTCTCTTCCCTTTTCCATGAGGCTGGCTTGAATGTGTTTTCAATTGTCCCTTTTCTAGAGAAAGCGAAGAAAAAAGGAACAACGCGCGCAGCCCTCCTTCCAAGCTCTGCTCCCTCTCTTTTTTATCTTCCTATTCGTGGAAAACAAAAGGACCCCATTCATGACAGACCCCTCGGCCGAGTTCGAGCGTTCTCGTATGCCACTAGAAGATGACTCCGAACTAGTAGCAGAAGCCGAGACCGAGGCTGATTTGGAAGACGTGGGATTGCTGGCCTCGTCGGACTTCTTCTCGGGCCCCGAACGCACCAATTTTGGCGAGATCGTTGGGCGGCAAAATAACCACCAGCAGCTGGCGGTATTTATGGGCATTCACCGGTGAGCTCCAACTGCTGCTGTGCCTGGTTTCTTTTGGAGCTGGGCCTCCTTCCGGTACTGTGGATTTCAAGTTTGCTGACCCAAAGCCGCATGGCTTGGAGTTTCTAGAATACGACGGCTGGTGATTGCATCTATTGGTAAGTCTATGTCCCCCCGCCCCGCCCCGCGGCCTAGCAGGAGATACAAGGTGCCCAAGACGTCTGTTGCCTTTCTGTACCCATCTATCCTCTTATGCTGTGCTACTTGGCACCGAGGCAATTGCCAGCTCAGGTGTAACATGCTGACATCGGGCGTCTGCATAACAGAGGATCCCTACTCCGCTGAACAGCTCCGTGGACCCCGAATGAACAAGTTGATTGTTCGGCCCCTAGTCGAGCGTCTCTATGATCCACAAGATCTATCACTTGGTATGTTTTGCACACAGACAGAAACAGAAGCAGCATTAGCCTCCAGTCTACTTACATTGCCCCCCTCCCCCGCCGCTTAGTCTACTGCCTGTTAGCCAATCGTGTGCAATTCCTCCGCTCGCAGACATCTCGCAATGTGCAGCAGTCTGTCACGCTTGCGCGTGCTACTCTCTGTGAAATCCTAGCCACCAAAGTCCTGCGCAAGTTCGACGAAGAAAACTCTGGGCTGCAGGGCCTTTTGCTGCTTGCCAACGTGCTTGTGGCAGGCTTCGATCCGTTCCAGGGCGCCTCGGCCGATATTCACCAAACAGCTCGCCTAGCACAGTGGCCAGTGCAGGACCGTGGCGGCCACGAACGTAAACTTACGGCACTAGAGCTGGCAATCCTGGCCGAGAGCAAGTCATTCCTAGCATCGCGTGCATGTGTACGCATTGTCAATGCCATTTATGAGGGTCGCGTGACGTTTACGGCGTTGTCCTTTATGGATATCCTACCAGACCACTACAAGCACCATCCCGTTGCTTTGTATGACCCGTCCAAGGCCCCGATGCTGAATCACTATCGGCTCAAGGTGCCGCAGCTGCGCAACATCATTGAGCTAATCCAGTTTCTAACGCTAGCGGTGCTATACTTTATGGCCATGGCTCACCGCAACTCGCCCTGGATGGACCTTTTGGAGCCGGTCTTTTCGATCTACACGCTGGGATGGATTGTTGAGTTTATTGCTGCCATCATAGAGCATGGCTGGGCGGTGCATTCGCAGTCTCTTTGGTCATTCCTCGACGTGGCCTTCGTTCTAATCTTCTGTTGCTATGGCGTAACGCGCCTGCTAGACATATTCCTTCAGATGTCGAGTACATACAGCTACGGGCTCGACATTATATGCCTAGCGGCGCCGATCCTAATGACCAGGCTTGCGTTCACCATTATGCCTGATAACATTGTCTTCATCTCGCTCCACGCCATGCTCAAGGACTTTTTCCGCCTCAACTTCCTAGTAGTCTGGTGCTTTGCGGGGTTCTCCATGTCGCTAATTTGGCTCCTCAACGAGTCTGGGAACTCTGATGCAGCCACTGACAACCCCAGCTATCTGACGACTGTGAAGTGGCTTATTTGGATCTGGTTCGGACTTGATGCCACCGGCATAGAAAAGTCGACCGAATTTCACTTTGTCTTCGGGCCACTGCTAACTATTTCGTTTGCCTTCTTGGGCAATATTTTGTTCCTAACGATTCTGGTGGCCATCCTAACCAACACCTTCTCCAATATCATCGCCGATGCTGATGCCGAAATCCAGTTCCGCCACACTGTTTTGACGTTTCAGGGCGTCAAGAGCGACTCTGTCTTCATGTACCCACCACCTTTCAATATCCTGGCACTAGTCTGTCTACTGCCACTCAAGTTTTTTGTAGGGCCGCGGCTCTTCCACTCAATCAACGTCTTCTTCATTCGCATAATCAATCTTCCGACGCTCATTCTAATCCATCTCTACGAACGCCGCAGTTTTAATGCAAAGCCGAGATCACCAACGGCTTCGTGGTGGTGGTGGCCATTCAGCTTTGAGTTTCGCCGCTTTTCGCCGCACGCCGATATCGATGCCGTGTTTGAGGTTGAGCTGCCAAATGCACTTTTGGATAGTCTAGAAAAGCTGGATCCGCTCGAAGAGGTGGGCTTGCTGGAGGGTGACGCCATAGTGCACAGGATCCCAAGTGTAGCAGCCGCAAATACGGCGCGAGAAAATGACCTGCAGAGGGCCCAAATGAGGCTACGCACTTCGCGGACAAATAACTCGAGCTCTGTACAGCCGGGCTTTCAGTAAGACCACCAGACCAGCCTTGTCTAGCTGTATTCCCAGGCACTTGACTGGGGCCAAATTCGTAGATCCCTTCCGCTGGTGTACATACCCATGCTATGATGCCCGTTGCCTTTGACCAAGGCCTTATGAGAGAAACCCCTACGCGAGAGAGCAAAAGTAATAGAGACAGACACAACAGTTTAAAGCGCGAAAGAACGGCCAAACAGCAAATGACTTTGACCTAGGACGGCCCGCTATAGCATGCCGAATGGCCTGGGGAAATAGACTGATGCTAGGGGAAACGACCTGGTAGCACGACAGGAACAATAGAAGATATTTACGCATAGGGTGTGAGTTTTAGAGAAACTGAAGAAGAGGAGTAGCGGTAGCTGTTTCTGAACAGGCCCTGGCCACCACCCCAAATGCACCGGGTCTTTCATAAGCCAAGAAATACGCACCCTGACTTTTGCCAACCCTCGCTACAACACATTTAAGCGAGGATCGTGGCGGTTAGTTGGTTGCATTAGCTGCTCCGAGGTCGACACATATACTTGGTGCCAGCTGCGCTCCAGCTGCTCACCAACTAAATACTGTCAGATGGGCCTGTTGAAACAAAGGCGCTGTTAGATGCGATGTGGTTGGCTGTTCAAGGACTGAAGATTGAGAATCTCGCCATGCATATATGTCCAAGAAAGCCTGTTGACGACGGCCTTCCCGGCGCCAGTGCGATTCCCATAGAGCTTGGCCAGCCAAGTAGCCGTTGCACCAAGACGCACAAGGAACCATTCATGTCAGCGTTCACAACTCAACACAACATCAGCGCCAAGCACATCTTTAACCGCAGACCTGGGAAAATAGCATGAAAAGAAAAGAACTCGGTAGAACTGTCCTACCGCGATCTGTATCCATGAATGGAAGGCTAGCAAGCCTGCATGCATGTCATCATGAAAGCCAATACTCTCTCTTTGCTAGCCACGCATCAAAATGCACACCGCAGCCGTCCCTTTATCCGCCAGACATGAATACCATTTCCATGTAGCTATATGCTGGCCACGAACAAGACCAATGCAATACCAACGCATTCTCAGCACTGTTCAAAGCCTACCAAGCCATCAAGCGCCACAGGCCCAACACACCAGGCCACCAAGTCTGGAATCCCACCACACATTGATAACTCTTGGGTCGCATCTAGTAGGAAAGCCTCCCCCAAAAAAGAAAGTCGTAGAAAATCCTCGAGATCGACGCGCACTTGCAAGCACTAGCAAAAGACAACACCATCTAAGCCGCTCCCATCCGGAAAACATCGTCATACTATTGCTGTGGGAGACGGCCAGGTAAACGTTGAAGAAAACAATAGGCAGCAAAAGCCCTGCCGGTCTCGCGATGCTGTGTTCGCGGCTGACCGCACCACGAAACAAGCCATCACTCTAGCTCGCCCTGTTTCGCAGCAAAGGTTATCCATGGGAGCGGCTAGTTGTTTGTCTCGCTAGAGTGGGACAGCACATAGTATATCCAGGCTCACAAGGGGTCTTTTCCTGGCCATAAGCACCGGAGCATCGGCGTGCCACCACTTGTGGCATCCAGAAAGGTAGAGGCTCAAACAAAGGTTCTTCGCCATCCTAACCGGAACGTTACCAAGTCTTGTGTCATCCAGAAAGGTAGAAGCGCAACCAAAGATTCTTCGCCGTCCTAACCTTACCACTGCCGGTGCTGCTGATCAACTGTCTAACCCAAGGTAAATTGCAAGACAACAACAAATCGGTTGAACCGGCAAGAACGCCGATCCATAACTTCTAGTAGCCTAAGAATTGGCCAGGCTTGCTTTTGTCTCCTCTGATGTCTTGAGCGACGGCAGGCGGCGCATCTCAGCATCAGTACCAACATGACTACAGCGCACAGCAAGAAAATATCAGGCTTATGTTTATATTAGAGGGAAGACTACCCCAGCCAAGGTTTCCCACACCCCACAGCGGACTTGAAATGACGAGACGTTCAGCCAGAGACTGAGACCTTGAGACCGTAACACAGCAGAGCACCACGACTTCAGCCAGCACAGCTCCAGCTGAGTATCCTTATTTAATGTTTTCAGACTGCCTCTAGCTTGTCATTGATCATCCAGGCAAATCGCCGAGGCCCTCTGCCACGTTCTGTCCATGGTTTTATGTCCCTTTGAAGCGAACATTCTTTGGCATTTGAGGAATCCATGCTCGTTCTCTCGCCCGTTTCCCAGCTAAAACGCAAACGCTGGTCCTGCTTGTATATCTTGCACATGGATCTGCTGTTTTACAAGTCTCCCTGCTCTACGTTCTGCTGTCTTTATTCTCTCAACAAACATACGTCATATCATATCTCCATATCATTTCTTCCCCCCCC
>NETT01000518.1:0-16087 GCA_003449175.1 Ceratocystis smalleyi
GTCTTCCCTAGGGCACGTCGAGGAGGCGCTGTCCGGTGCAGCTACGCACTCCACGGTGTCGTTGTCGTGTTTGTTGTTTTTCTTCTTCAAATGATGTGCGTAATTCAAGGGTTTCATCTTATCAACATATCTGAAGTCTATCCGGAGCCCCCTGGGAGGTTTGCTTCAACAAAAAGGGTATATTGTGGCTGATTTGTTCACGCCAGGGACCAAGCCCTCATGTGGCGTCGGACCCACACAAGTACCAACGCCACCCCACAAAACTCGATGGCTGTCTGTCCTGTGGAGAAAGCTTGACATGCGCCGCAGGGAAGGAAAACTTGGAATCACATCACCATGTAGAAAGATCGAAATGCTTACAACGTGTCTTGCGGGGTTTCAGGCTCATCCGGGCAAGCCAAATTCAGTTCCTTTGAGTCAGTCCTGTCTCGGCACATGGCAGCTTATTGCGGATGTCGCATCTCATCTTGGGATTCAACACGGCTGGCAACCGGGGATTGCCTCAGACTTTTACGGCCATCTGCCATGCAGGCGGTTTCTAGCCCGCCAAGAAACTTGGTCTCAGCTTTTATATCAGCATGGATACATGGACCCCAGCATGGGGCTAAGCCTTTACAGGCGTTGTTACACTTATTCGGTCTCCAATCTTGCTGCATGACATGTCAAATGTCATTCGAGAAGCACGGTAGCTCAGCTAAGGTTTCATGTCATGGCTACTGTGCTATTGGCATGGCACGGTTGATGGCTCATGTCAGTGAGTAATGGAACATCTTGTGCCTAGATCCATGCCATCCCAGTCTTAAAAGGAAAAGTTTCAAGACCCTGCACCCTTGCCTTAACTGCCTTGACGCCTACTTCTGAATCATGACATCTCCAAGCGCTAGTGTCTGCCGATCTATAACCAGTCAAAGTCATGTCGACTGATCATGGACATGGCATGGAACCTTGGCTAAAAACCTTGCAAGAGCCCATGTGTGCTCCCATGTTCCTGGTAGCGTGTGGCTCACATGTATCCCCTGCAAAGATGCGTTGTAGCTCTTGGCCATTCATATACATTTCACTAGGCTGCGTTGCCCCTGTTTCCTTGAACTATAGCATATGCCAATCTCCTCGCCTGCCCAGGCGATACACGTGCAGCGACCAAGCACCACTGGCAAGTCTTCTCCCAGCGATACATCCTGCTAACAACATTCTGCCACATAGTGACCGTTGTTGGTAAATCGGATGGCTGTGTCATTGGGGTTGCCAGACAAAAGCGCTCCTAGAAAGACGGAACCCGCTCTGTATTTGCTGCCATATGTGTAACAAGACGTTCATCGTGGCACTAGACTGGTAGGCAAAGTCGGCATAATGCCATCTTACGTCCACAGGGAGCATTTGCTTGTTGGCAACTTGTTGAGCAAAACAGATACGCTTTGCCCGCCCTAAGCAACAACCAGTTCGGTCCTGGCTAGCCATGGGTCAAAGTTAAAAGCAGTCCACCGCGCTAGGTATAGGACATCGTCGTGTAACGATAACTGAATAGCTTCCTAGTTATGGAAATGCAGAGCAAACTCAAAGCAAGATTGGTATTGTATTCATATATATATAACGGTCTCGCAAGTAACAAACAAACAGGCAAACAGACAAACAGACAAACAGACAAACAACCACAACGCCTCTAGAAATCTGCAAAATCCCGTCTCAACCCTACTCACTGTAAACACTGTTGGGTGTCAAGTCCCATACTGCCGATATCCATCAGCACAAAAGTTTCATATCTATACCAAGGTTACAATTATACTCCACACCAGCTGCACATATACACGCTTTCGCCTGCGGGCATAGTCCTGTTGCAGCTATTGCATGAAGCTGTCGCGGTCGAATATGCAGCATTTTCAGCCGTAACCGGAGTTATATAATCGAAGCACATAGCGTATTCAGGCAATGGGTGCATATTCTCATTTAGCACAAAGGGTGTCGCACTGTGGATGGCGTCTCCGGTGTCAGTGAAAAATTCACCGTTGTTTTCACTGCCGTCAGTGTTGGGATAGTTGCCAAAGACAATGCCTGTAGGGGGCAGACCCATGTATTGCATTGTGTCCTGATAGGTAGCCCCTGTAGGCACCTCAGTGCCAGGAAACCCCTGCACGCCATAACCAGTATTACCGGCTTGTTGGTATGCAGGGAAAGCACTTGGGTCACCCCGTTGCATCAACATAGTGTTAGCATTCCCGGAGTCCAGAGGCGCATCTCCAGCTGATACAAGATCGCTCTCCGCTGGAAGCACACATGGCTCCGGTACAAGAAAGCTGAGCGATGACATGGGCCCAATGCCGCTCTGTACTTTTTCCATGGCCAGCTGGTTGAGCTCCTGGCGCTGAGTCTCATTGGGGTTGGTAAGGCCTTCTGCTGACTTTTCGATCAGAGATAGAAGGAACTCCGAGATTCTGTGCCCTGGGGGCAGCTGATCGATGCCGTTGCTCCTTGCATTATGGATGATTCTCTCGATGAAAGTGTGTAGCATCGCCTGGCCATATGCTTCGCTGTGGGGGGGGCAGTAATACTTGAAGTAGACGTTGGCAGGGAGCTCGCGGCCGAAGAGGCTCCGGAACAAATGGCGGTATCGATCATCGTTGCTGGCGCCAGCGGCAGGTTTGAGACACTCCTTCAAAAGGCTTTTGTCGAGATATCCGACCGGGTATTCCGCTTGCGGCTGGCAGCCTCCATCTGCGGCGTGTATCTTAAGTTTCTCATATGAGCGAAATGATTCTTTGCAATGGCCGCACGAGTTCAAGTGAACGCGGCAAAAGTGCTGGCGCATGCGGCTGAAGTCTCTAGTTCTATGATCGAAGCAGTCGGCGTATTTGACTGCGTCATGAATATAGAAGGGACAAGCATAGATGCATTTGTCGCCTGTCGTGTTGATCAGACCAGATGGCAATCGTTAGCACATTTCTAGATTCTTGGATAGAATGCAGGGGGCCGGAACTCGACATCAAGCAGGGCCAAGTTTGGGAATGGCTGTGCAGAGGGTTGGGCATCAACAGGTCTACCGTTACCTTTGCTGCGGTTGCGTGCTCGTAGCGTATCTTCTGGCTGCGGCATGTTGTGATGGATAGTTCTTTCAGACGAGGTGAAACACGGAACAAGGCGCCAGTGGTGAAAAAGAAAAAACAATTGGCTCCCTTTGGAGGGATGGGATGAAGCGAATGTTTTATAGTAGTGCAGGCTCGGCAGTCCAATGCGTCCCATGAATCGAGCTTTGTACTGCATAGAACATTATGGAAGGGGTGCCTGTCGGGTATAATCCGCCCCCTCCATGTGTTCCTGAGTCAATCTCTATCAGGAGTATCTCTAGAATGGCTGTTCAAATGAGGAAACACTGCAACTAGAGTGCTATGTAATTCACCCATCCAGACGCGATGATAGGGCCAGGGTATTTGAAACTTCCACGAAAGGTCACGAAGTGATCCTATCTACTCCTAGACCCGTCTTACGGCTCAGATTCAAGACCAAGGCTACAGAGTGCAGTCTATCACACCGCTTTGGATATCTACACCCCACCAGCCGCGATAGCCTCAACATGAGATGTGTTTCGCTTTTCTTGCCGCGAAGAGCGCCGGCAGCTTCGAGGGAGAGCTGCTGTGCTCTCTGGCACCAGGCCTACGATATGAGGCTGGGCCAGTATCAGCAGGGCTTTGCTGGGCCTCACGCGTGACATTGCCCGTTCGGTGCAATGCTGCCACAAACTAAAGCATGCAATAGCACTGTCGCTCGAATGAAAGTTTATGATTGGTGTTGTCAGAAGATGGAGACTTTGTGTTGGTTAGAAGAAGCCTTCTCCTTCTAAATGCGGTGAGTGTGAGCAGTCAGCCCCTGGTGTAAGTGCCAATAAGGGGGAGCAAAATGCACAAGGAGAGACGCCAAGGTGGAAAGGAAGCATTGTGGAAGGGAAAGGTACGGCAGATCCGCCCGCTTTGGACTACAGGTATGCCAACTGTGAGGTGGCGCTTTACACAAGGTGTTGAAGCTGCGTACGGGCATCTTAGGCCTGGACATCTTGCCTGGAGTATGGCTAGGAGTTGGACGAATGCCTGCAGGCATACGGAACCCTGGAAGGTTAGCCAGGGATGGGCACTCAAGCTTCATGAAGCCAGGTCAATCACGTTCCACTACGCCGGACCTGGCCCTTTTAGACAGCGCAGATGCCAGTCTCATCGTCGGATATGCATTCTATCTTCCCGCTTCAACGCCGCCGAGCGAAAGCTAGAGACTTGGATCTTGCCGAGCCCAGCGACAGAGCCATGAAACTCCGCAGACCTGAGCATCACGCGCACTGGTGCAGTTGGATGGCCTATTGGGACGGGTCTCTCCTGCGGCAGCTCTGTTTGGGGCGTCTGGGATATCACCTAGCCGATAGTCTCGTATTCAGATGCACAATTCTCAGCCTGGACTAGACAGATCACGGGGATGCCGATTGATATGGAGAATGAAATGAGGATACAGCTGCAAGAGCGGAAAGTGTTTGCTCTTGCTTAGGGCCTAGTTATTTCAGCACTGGACAGGGCTGCAGTCGCACGCAAATCTTTTGCCGTATTCTCTACTCGGTTGCTTGATGGTTGGTCTACCACGTCCCACGTATATCGAGGTCCTAGCGCAGAAGCCTGGTACTGACCAATGGGCTAGCCTCCTTGCAGTCACGATACCAATTGTCTCACTATGCGTCGAGATATCCATGCTGGAAGTGGACATGGTAAAGGCTGCAGCAGACTGATTTGAGTGTGAGCGTACTGTGTTTTATCTGTTGGGCAACGTTTAACGCCCGGTTTGTTGTGTGATCAAATCCCTGGCCGAGCAAGGATAGGTGTCTGGAAGATGGTTGATTTAAAGCAGTACAATTAACGTGGAAGTCTCTGTCAAAATTGTTGGGAAATGCCACTAAGATGAGCTTCATTTTACTCGTCTTCGTTGTTGATGTCACATGCACGCGTCAGTGAAACAACGCCCTCCTCCGCTATGGACGATTTGTTTTCCTCAGTTCATTTCTCAGCGGAAACTAGACCAACAGCGACAATGCCAGGCTACACGCCCCCTTCCTCTCCCGACTTCCAGCGCCGGGCTTGGTATATATGCCCATACTACTCGATGGAGCCATCTACGTATGAAAGATGCCTCGCCTACAAGTTCGAGGATACACACCCGATAGTGCAGCACCTCCGCCGCAGCCATACGAACTGGTGCTTGAACTGCAAGCAGTCGTACTATAAAGCGAAAGATCTTCAGAAACATCTGGACGACGGAGACTGCCGGCCGCGAGCAGAGCTCCCCGGCGGATATCTCAACAAGGACATCATGCGCAGGATTCTCAGGGACCAGGCTCTTGCTGGAGCGAGCGACCAGGAGAAGTATCGCCAGATATTTAGGACTCTCTTCCGGTGCGAGCCACCTGCCAATGCCTGCCCCAAACTCTGCAGGCCTACCTTTGGCGAAGCCTATGCACAAGTGAAGCTGGAGGCTGCAGTGCAGCATATGACTCGCGTTATCCGCGGACTGGGCGAGCCCCAGCTGTTGCCTGGCCAAAGCGCAAGCGAAGTTCTACTTGCTTTGTTAAGGGCTTCGGCGCGCGGCGCCATGGACCCGACCGATGCGCAGCGCCGCGAGCTTAGTCGCTTGGCCGTGGCGAGGACCCAGGGCAGTATTGCACCAGCGCCGAGGTTGAGTACTCCTGTGTCAGGTCTCCTTTGCCCTTCGGACTGCGATCTCACATTGTCCCAGATGGAACTCAGCGACTACTTGACTACTGTGCCACCAAGCACCAATATACCCGACGGCCATGCTCAGTTGGATTCTCGCGCTCAACCATTGGCCCAAGTCTGTAGCTCTCGTGCAAAAGAGCGGGATGATATGTAAGGCTGCCTGGAGAGCCGACCCCCTTTAATAACACACAATTTGATGTATAAAACGGAGGGTGCATGAGCCTGCAGGTTGCCAAGTACTATATATGTCGTGTATTGCATAAGCAGGTGGTGGCGTGGGGGAGTAGATAGACCGGCGCACGGGGCCTTGTAATGCGGAGGCAATGACGATGGCGGGTTGAATGAAGTGGGTGCGTGATGGTTGGGGGGCAGGAGGGCCAGGGGGAAGAAGCGTAGTCCAGGAAGATGATCACGCACTGGACAATGGGCAGGACGCGCGAGTTTAATGGCTCCCGGCCTGGTACGTCGCTTGGCAACTATCAAACTATCATACTGGTGCAGGCCCCAGAAGTCGGGTCTACGGCGTCGTCCTCGTATCACCAGCCTGATTGCATCGCCGTTATTATCTGCTGTGGCTCGTGTTCTTTGGGTGAATCGATTCTGTTCTTTCTCTTCCATTGCTCCAGCTGGCGGTCTTTGTGCTGCATGTTTAGGTTTCACGTGGCATAAGGATATAGGGTGTGTTATCGACCTCAGCATCGTGTGACACTACCCTTACATCCTTAATCTACAATACCGCTGCGCTGCAGCATCTGTCTTGGGCACGTTGCACATTTTAAGCAGCAGGAAGCATATCCAAAGCCTACAAATGCCCCAGCTGTCGCGGGCTTTCTGTTGCAACTGCAGGCACACAAACCATGGTACAAATGTTCACTTGGGTGCACACACAAAAAGCTAGTCTGCAAGCGCTGGAGCCTGCTGGTCTTCGCCACTGCCGTGTATAGTCTGACCTATTTGCTATATGCGTGAGCATAGCGTCGCAAGCAGGCGCTCCAGTAGCGCAAGCTGCTTCCTCGTATATACAGAGCCGCCGTCGTGGGCTTGGGCTTCGTTCCATTGCTGGTCCGCGAATCTCGTTTCGCGGCAAAGGGCACAAGCGATGCGGCCAGCAGGCTCTGAAGGTATCGGCGAGTGACTGCACGTCTGCTGTGCTCACCCGCTGCAACTTCTCTAGTATCAATGCTGGGAGTCCCCTTGGCCATGGCAACTTGTAGAAAGCTTCCCCAGATATTTACTCGGTGTGACTTGCCCAGCAAAAGAAGCCGCTACCGGGCAAGTAATGTTCCCAAGTCTCACAGGCGTCTTGCGCCAATTAGCCATACTGCAGCCTCACCTCACTACAGTCCCGTGAGAAGCAGAAAGTACGTCGCTCTAAAACAGTGGCTACTAACCCCTGTGGGAGGTAAGTCAGCAGCTCCTATACATTGGGCTGGCTGGTATTGCCAGGCCTACTTCAGCTCTGTAAGCCCAGGCATGAGCCCATTTACATCTCATCTAAAAGCCCATGCATAGTGAAGGCTTCTGTATCTTGGAGATGACCACGTGCACCTACGTCTACGTAAGCCTCTGTGGGCTAATTCTGAGTACAGTGCTATTTTATGTAGCAAGACCCTGCGCCAAAGTGTCAATGTGCTGGCACTTCGCGCGATACAGAAGGGCCTGCTAGTCCCGGCGCTGACGGTGCGAGCCAGTGTTGAAGGCCTTGCCAAGCCCAATGGCCATGTTTTGTTCCCCATTGGAAATGCTGGGAATGGCATTACATGGCGTCCTCGAAAGGCAGTGTACAATGTAGACAGCACTCAACAATCCACTATATGCCGCGCTTGTGAGGTTTCCTGTGGCTGTTGGCTATACGTGAGTTCCAAAATGTTGGCAAATAGGCAGCTAGCCACACGTAGCGCAAAGTAGAGCGCGAAGCACCTATCTTGCCGTGCTTCGTCTAGCCAGCGAGCTGCTTATCATGCTGCTTGCTACCAACGAGGCCTAATTCAACCCTCCCCTTGTCACGCTCTCTCCATGGCTCTGCTGACAGAAAGCTGCTACACTACCAATACCGGGTTTTCCGTCCACACACTTCGCATGGCAAGATTCCGCTGCATAAAGGTGACTGTTGCATTAAAGAAATATGCCCACTCTGGTGCCATAGTGCGTGCTTCTATCCAGTCCTCCGGCTTCTGGCTAAGGCTATAAATCTATGATCGTCCCTGAATACTCGATCACTTATTTCGGAGCCTTTATACACTACAATATTCTCATGTTGTCAGTCAGTCTTGTTTTTCCCCTCTCGCCTCGCCCCCCCTTTATTTCTGCGTCATATCATATACCTGTAAAATATAGCCACTATGACAGTGTCCAGCGTCTTGAACCCGTTACAGACCTCAAGCTCTTGTTATTCTGCCAGCGTCTTGAACCCGTCACAGACCTCAAGCTCTTGTTATTCTGCCAGCGTCTTGAGCCCGTCACAGACCTCAAGCTCTTGTTATTCTGCCGGCGTCGACACTACTGGTCCTCGTATGTATACAAACTTTGCTTCTCTTTCATTCCTTAACCGTTGCTGCTGAGCCTAGAGTTCCTCGAAGACGTACTGACAGCCCCTCTGCGCATCTTGGACTTGTAGCTAGTGCGATTATCACGGCCAACGACAACCGGTCCCTATGCGCTCGCTGCTCTCTCAGCTCAAACAGTCACCCTACAGGCATCCATATCAAAAGCCGCATATTGTCTCATGTCGTCTGGCTCTTTGGCAACTGCTATCCAAGATGGTGTCATTGCTGCAAGTGGCCATTTTATATGCGCACCGGTCCCGAAGCACACCCCGAGCATACGAACGGCCAACCGCAAGCGAACGCCCCGGTCGTATATCTTGATAAAGGCAGTAAGGGCCGGAGTCGCAACAATAGCCCGGGTGTTGCGACGATGGGCGACTACAGTAGGCTTAGACATGTGTCTGTGACTCTCTTCAAGGGCAAGTCACCGGCCAGTACTTGCGTCAAGTTCCATTGCCCTCCTCTCAGTCAAGCCTATGGACTGGCCAAGTTAGAGACTGCAGTCCGCCACATAATCAAAGAGGTTACTGGTCCTGCTAAGCCCCCGCAGATATTGTCCAGCCAAACCTCTGGTAGTATTTTGCGTCAGTTGCTGAGGGCGGCATCGCATGGGCTCATAAACCCTACCGAGGTACAGCGTCGCGATCTCAGTCATCTGGCCATCAAGAAATATCAGACAGGGTCATGTTCGACGTCGCAAGTGGCCGTCTACACGGCCGACGTCCACGGTGTTTCAAACATGGACATCGCACAGGCCGACGCAGTATTGCCGAGCCATGCAAGCGTTAATCTGCAGGATTCCTTTCATGTCTTTCTGCCCGACTTTCATCAGTCATGACTTGCAGATAAGTTCTGAGACTGTGTGAAGCCGGGGCGGTAGGTACGATGATGTCCCCTTGTTGTAGGCCGCAATAGATGTGGACATGCTCATATTTAGTTGCGTGGATTCTGGGCTTGGCTTGGATATATATAGCGTTAATTGCATCAATCTTCTACTGCCACTTGCTATGAGAGAACCCTTCCGTATTCCAAGCATTTTAGTTTCCAGGGACGGTTGACATGTGTGTGGTTTTACGTGAAGCCATGTTCCCGCTCCCATCTTCAATGCTGACCATGGACGGACCACAGGAGGTGCTTCAGCTTCACATGCAGGACGCCCGCAACTTAATTCGTCACTGCCGTGTATTTCAGTACTCTGTCTGTGAACCTACCAGGCGGGCGGCCAATATCCAAGACCACCAACTGCCTGGACTGATGCTTGCTGGAATAATGTAAGGGTACGAGGGTGTAAGCGTGTAGTAACATGGCTCGATTCGCCATTTCTGTGTTAGCCACGCGTCCGACATACTCCTCATCAGCGACAGCCGACAAGTCTATCCCTATTTGCCAAAATACGGCGTAGGTATAACAGCTACAAGTCAGCAAAGGGCAACGTAGTTTGGGTGGTCAAAATTTACCCTGCTTTATCTAGCCCAGGGCTGAGACCCTACAACAGAACCACCATGTGAGCCCGCCTTGAAACAGGACCTAGTCCGTGTGGGTGCCAACAAAGCAGGCAGATCTCTGCCAAAAAGTGCTTGAACGAATGACATTGGCTGGCTAGGGCTAGGGCTTCAGATCATCTATGCATATGCATCCCGACTACCGACAGCCGCCCACGGGCCAAAGCAACTAGCGATACGAAGATGGGCAACGAGGTCTTGCCCCCAAATATCTACTGCCATGTGCTGTGCATTCAGTGTCTAGCCCACCAAGAACCTTGGTCTCAGCTGGCGGCGGCACCTATCAGGCCTGGACCTTGTGTCCTTAGGCCATGCCCTAAGCAGCAACGATGGCGATACTACGGTTTGACACCGAGAATGAAAGGCGGTGAGGCAGAGCAGGAACACAGTAGGACCAGTAGAGATAGTTCGCCCCGCACACCATCATAGCCATCTAGTTAGACTCCTTTGATGTCCCATCGAACAATAAAGATTCTCTACGTCTGTTAGCATTGCGCCTTCGCCCGTAACAGGCGAAGCATGGGCCAGAGTGACAAGCAGGGCACGCGGCTAGGTTCACGACATGGCCATTTAACGTCAACTGATGAGCTTCCTAGCCGTAGGGGTACGAAGCAAGCTCGAAGCACGAACTGGCGTTGTGGGTTGATTTGATCTGAGTATATCGTCGTCTACTGGAATCACTAGGATCAAACGACGCAAGAATTGGGTTCGCTTGATGTATATCGCGGCCTGGCAAGCAATACAAAAACGCGGCGGGAAAGATCAACAAAAGAATCCTCACAAAACCATCAGAAGTCCATCGAATACCTTCAAAAGTCCATCTCAATCCATCGAGTCCCAGTCCCATACTGCCACTCTTCCTCCGCATGAACGCTCCAACCAACTCCACGCCACAGTCAAATCCGCATCCCCAGATAACCAATCGCACATTTGTGCGTTTTCATCTGCCTACATCCATCTTGCAGCTGCTGCATGAAGCCTAAGCCTAGTAGCGCCAGGATATACGTCATCCTCATCTCCAGGGGTGTTTATACTGCGGCAGCACAGATGGAATCCAATAGGCCGCTCCATGTCTTCATCTGGCCGGTGGGCTGTGATACTGGGAGTGCCTTTCAGTGCTAGGGGAAGGTTAGCTGTTTCTATCGCCATCAGTGTTAAATAATCTCCGTGGTCACATTGTATACCCAACTAGTCTAGAGATGGCCCTGTCGCTGAGTATCGCCCCGGGCCCGACGCCCCTTTGGACTATTTCCATGGCCAACCAGTTGAGGTCCTGGCGTAGAGTCTCGTCGGGGGCTTTAAGAACCCTTTCTAATCTACGGATGTGGTATTCAAGATATTCCCGAATTTTGTGCTGCGGGACCAACTGAGTGGCAGGGTCGCTCTCAAGATCGGCGAGCTTTGTCAATAAAGTCACCAGCATCGCCTGGCCATATGCTTCCACGTAAGGGGAGCAGTAGCCCTTGAAGTAGACATTGGCAGGGACCTCGCAGCCGAAGAGGCTCCGGAACAAATGGTGGTATCGATCATCATTGCTGGCGCCAGCAGGATGTTCCAGACACTCGCTCAAAATACTATTGTTGAGATATCCGACCGGGTATTCGGCTCGCGGCTGGCAGCCTCTATCCGCGATGTGTGTTCCAAGTTCATCAGCTGATCGAAATGGCACCTTGCAACGCCCGCACCAGTTTGAATGGACCTGGATCAAGTGCCATGCGAGACTATTGATATCCGAGTATCCATGATAGGAACAGTCGGTGTTGCTGCCTGGATCACGGACCAATAAGGGACAAACATAGAGCCATGCGTTGTCTGTCATGTTGATCAAATAGCATGGCAGCCGTTAGCATGTTTCTTTCTAGAATGTTAGATAGATAGAACGCTGGGGGCCCGAGCTAGACTTCTGGAAGGGCCAAGCCTCAGATGGGATGTCCAGACGCTCACAAGTCAAGATGTCTAAGATTACCTGTGATATCACCGTTCAATATATCTTGCAGTTCCATGCTGTGATCGATAGCTCTATGAATCAAGTGAATACATTAGAGAGGGAGTTGAGGGCGAAGATAGACGTCATGTGACTGGAAACGAGTATGGAAAGTATTTGACGATGGGGCGAAGATGCTGTTACTTTTTATTCACGGCCGGCAATCGATAGTCGGTCGCGTAGGGCAGCAGGATGGCCGGTAATAATGCCTTTGAAGTCGCAGGGCTTCCTTGGATGTGCTTCCAAAGATGAACAATGGGTAATCCGGCCTGACAGTAAAACAAGAAGGGGAGCTAGCTTTCTCAACACAAAGGCATGCATGCTTTGCACGCGCTCACCGCTGCTCAACTTCGCCCCAAGTCATAAGGCAGGTCTTTTGATACGCTGCTTTCTACGACTATTGCCCCTTGGTGACCGGTCCAAGCAGAGCGGTTTGGAGTCACGTACTATCAAAGCAGGCAGACATCAGCAAGCCTTGGCTCGGTCTCATACGTTGCATCATTGCCACGGAAAACACCGTCTCGAAGCAATACATGCAAAACAGCCGCCGCTCGAATGCTTGGTGGTGTCCCCAGATACCCTTTGAAGCACACAGAAGCCTTATCTTGCATACGCCGACAAGGAGAAGAGCAAGCAGTCAAGGCGAAGGCAAGGCAGCCAAGCAGATAAGCCTCGCTTGCGGCAGGCCTACAGCTGCACTTTGCATGGCGTGTTGGGCATACACAGGTCTGCAGTCAACACCCCAGCCCTGTACTATTTGTTGAGGGTTGAGAGTTATCGACAGCACCAATGCGCGCTCGTAACTGGCGGGAGCCCGGGGCTCACATGGAGCGAGGCGAGAGCCCAATGCGAAGGCTAGACACGCAGATCCTGGCCAGGCATGACGACAGAGCCAAGTGACATCATTTGCTCAAACATGGCAGAGATGGCTGCAGCTTGCAGCCGATGCTAGCTTTGTCCATCTTGATAAGGGCGGGACATGTAGCTTAGCTGGCAGCCTAGTTTGTCCACACACACTACTTCTCTTGGCTGAAATCACTGGTCTGCTGATTCACAGAGAGAATGAAGGGGGGTTGCAACAGCGCGAGCATGAGACAAGTCAGCTCATTTCCTCCCCTTAGCCCTACTTTTCGATCTCACCTAAACAGCCTTCGGTTACTTGCTCATACTGCGCTTTTGCTGTATTTGCCGAGGTGTCTTGTCCCATTGGTCCGCCAGATCCCATGCATGCCACGGTGCAGGCGCTTATGCCCGACACCGTCCAATGAGGTCGCCTTCCCGTAGCCATGATGCTACCTGTCTCCCTATTTTTGAAAGAGGCCTTGCTGGAAATGGCCCGAGTAAAGACTGCAGTACCCTGAGCGAAATGTCCTTTGCGTAGCTCGGGCGTATCTTGGGGGCTGTGTTTTACGCAAGGCCTGACGCCCGGTTTGTTTTACAGTTCCAGACCGTGTGTGGCAAGGTCTATGACGATAGTAGTTGAACAGTAGCTGTGGCATGCAGCGAAGACAAGAAAACATTTAAGATCCCGCTCGTAGTACATCCAGCATCTACATCATTATTCCAAATGGCACATCCAAGCAGCATTCAAAGAACACCCCTCCCCGGCCCGCCGCCCCACTGTCCTAACGCACCCAAGTGCCGAAGGATATCATTCTCTATTCAGTCTTTTCCTCTTGAACTCTTACGCACTGACGACCATGCTAGGCTACACGCCTCCTTCCTCTCCCGACTTCCAGGGCCGGGCTTGGTATACATGCCCATACCACTTGATGGAGCCATCTACGTATGAAAGATGCCTCGCCTACAAGTTCGAGGATACACACTCGATAGTGCAGCACCTCCGCCGCAGCCATACGCACTGGTGCTTGGTTTGCAAACAGTCGTACCATACAGCCAAAGATCTTGAAAGACATCTGGACGACGGAGGCTGCCGGCCGCGAGCAGAACTCCCCGGCGGATATCTCAATAAGGACAGCATGCGCGATATTCTCAAGGACCAGGCTCTTGCTGGAGCGAGCGACCAGGAGAAGTATCGCCAGATATTTAGGACTCTCTTCCGGTGCGAGCCACCTGCCAATGTCTGCCCCAAACTCTGCAGGCCTACCTTTTGCGAAGCCTATGCACAAGTGAAGCTGGAGGCTGCAGTGCAGCATATGACTCGCGTTATCCGCGGACTGGGCGAGCCCCAGCTATCGCCTAGCCAAAGCTCAAGCGAAGCTCTACTTGCTTTGCTCGGGGCTTCGGCGCGCGGCGCCATAGATCCTTCCAATAAGCAGCGCCGGCAGCTTAGTCACCTGGCCATGGCGAGAGTCCAGGGCAATATTGCGCCAACGCCTAGGTCAATGACTCCTATGTCGGATCTCGCTACTTCGCCGGGCTGCGACATCGCATCGCCTCAGATGGGACTCAACTACTTTACTACTTTCACAACAGGCAGCCATATACCCAATAGCCATGCTCAATTCGCTTCTCGAGCTCAACCATTGACCCAAGTCGGTAGATCTCATGCAAACGGGCGGGATAATATGTAAGGCTGTCTGGAGAGCCGAGCCCCTTGAATAACACACAGTTTAATGTATCAAACGAAGGGCACGTGAGCCTACAGGTTGCCTAGTACTAAATATGTCGTGTATTGCATAAGCAGATCATGGCATGGCGGAGTAGATGTACAAGTAGTCTCCCCTGCACTGGGCCTTGCAATGTGGAGGCAAAGACAATCGCTGGTTGAACGACGTGGGTGCAGTAGATCCAGGAGGACGAAATGTAGTTCAGGAAGAGAATCATGCGCTAGACAATGGGAGCACCTGCATCTAGCAATGGTCCCGGGCCTTACACACACCCTAACACAAGGCAAATCGTATCTTGGGCCGCAAGCAACAGTCGCCAGATGTGATCCTCATACCGATCGATATCGCTTGGCGGCTGCATGTGTCGACAGCACGCTCGGACGGTGGCTCGTGAGCCTGGGACATTGGACGGCCAGGACAGGTGCGGATTCTAGGCTCGTCCGAGCCCAGCGCCACAGTCTGCCATAGCTCGATCATAGCGCTGGGCGCTTGCAGGTCTGTTGGCACTAGTCTAATGTCAAGCTGGACGAGTGTGTGCCAAAAGTAACGCCGGTAAAGGATAGCTAGAAACACCATAGAGCCAGCATAGAGGAGCATTGCAGGACACGCCAGTTTAATGGCTCCCGGGTTGGTAAGCCGCTTGGCAACTATCATAGAGGTGCAGGTGTCAGAAGTCGGGCCTGCTGTGTCTGCCGTTATCATCTGCTGTTGTTCATGTTCTTTCAGCAAATCCATTCTGTTCTCTCTCTTCCATTTCTCCAGCTCACGATCTTCGTCTTGCATGTTTAGGTTTCACGTGATATAGGGTTGTGAGGTGTGTTATTGATCTCAGCATCGCGTGGCACTATCAGCCACCACGCCACTCATACCATCCGATGCCGCCACGGGGTACATACCCGAAGCCTACGAGTGCCCCAGCTGTCGCGGGCTTTCTGTTGCAACTGCAGGCACACAAACCATGGTACAAATGTTCACTTGGGTGCACACACACAAACAACTAGTCTGCAAGCGCTGGAGCTTGCTGGTCTTCGCCACTGCCGTGTATAGTCTCACCTATCTGCTATATGCGTGAGCTTCGCGTCGCAAGCAGACGCTCCAATAGCGCAAGCTGCTTCTTCGAATATACAGAGCCACCGTCGTGGGCTTGGGCTTTGGTCTATTGCTTGTCCACGAATCTCGTTTCGCGGCAAAGGCCACAAGCGATGCGGCCAGCAGGCTCTGAAGGTATCGGCGAGTGACTGCACGTCTGCTATGCTCACCCGCTGCAACTTCTCTAGTATCAATGCTGGGAGTCCCCTTGGCCATGGCAGCTTCTAGAAAGCTTTGCCACATGGAGAGAGATCGCAAAAGCCTTGTGACAGTAGGCCAGCTATACGACTGCTTGCAGCCTACTCAGCTGGAACATATCTCACCCGAGACAATCAAGAGTCAGGGTCCTTCTATACAGATATGTATGCGTGTGTGTAGTGGCAGAAACCAAGCAGGTATTCTCCATTCGACAGAGCTTCATTCGGTTGCAAAGCACAGCAGCCAGAGATTGCCGGCCGTGCCTAGTAGCCCCGGCTCTTAGCCCTCCCCACCTTGCCGTGTGAAGGACAGCATTACCCTCAACCATCAGCGTTATACCAAATGTAACGAACCCACAGAGAAACACGGCTTACCAGCTTTGCAGCATACTACCCAACTTTCCTTCACATATGACTGGACTGGTGTATGTCCATACTAAGTCTCTGGGTCATCCCCCCCC
>NETT01000519.1:0-13552 GCA_003449175.1 Ceratocystis smalleyi
CCCCCCCCCCCCTCCTCCTCTTCTTGAGCCTGCCCTTCCGTCCTCCGTCTCCCATCTTACACATTACATATCTTTACTTATCTTGCACCCTTTACCCTTCCCACGCCCCCCTTCCACCCCTTGAAAAGGTGAAAAAGTCTTGGCTTTGCAGGCTTAGCCTCTTTGCACCACAAATCCTGACCTTGCTTCGGATCCTTTTGATATTCTGATTTTGTTCGTCTCGCTGTACCCTTTGATGCTGGTGTTTGCTTGCGTGGCCGCTTGTCTTGTCTTGGAAAGTCTGGGCCTTGCTCGTTACTCTGGCTAGGTTGGGATGTTGGCTGTTGTCAATGGCCCTGACATGGCCAACTTAAATATCGGAGAGGTTCGCACCTCTTCTGGAACAGCTTGCCCTTTGTTTTTCTGCACCAACGGCTTTTATCTTTTCTTTCTTCCTGTCAAAGGCTTGACTTGACTAGACTTATCACACTGTTGTCCTGGTTGGCACGCAAGCTACAGTCATTTCTCCAACACTGCACTCTATCTCTGAGGCTTTGAGACTACTCCCTCTGCTCGATACCTTTACTTGATCGTGCTTTTCCTGTATCGGCTGTGTTCACACCGGTCATTCCATACATTCAGTCCGACCTTTACCCAGTTCCCCGCACCCTTTTCATATTCACAATGGATGAGCCTTCGATTCGGTTCTCTCAGAAGGACCCCGAACTCTGCCGCCACTATGCTGGCTTTGCCTCTGGGCTCGAGAGGCAGCAGTTTGATATCATCTACTGGCTGCTGTTCAGCTTCAATTTGATCACACTCTTCACTGCTGCCCGCTCATACATCAAGTACGTACTTATGACAGCATATTTCTTCCTTCCAGCAGCGCATTTGTGCTAACACCATCCCCCCTCCTTTTTAGAGCCCAGGAAGCCCTTCAGCGTCGCGTCAAGGGTACGAAAGACTACTCACGCGCTACCTCCAAGTACCTTTACTTCTGTCTGTTCTGCCTGGCTTGCAGCATCGTCATCGTGATCATGGAGGTCTTCTCTCTCCTTGCCCTCCAGTTCTGCGATGGCGAGGTTCTCATGTCGCTCTACTGGTCCACATGGACTATGATGCAGGTTGGGTCTTTGGTAGCGATTTGCGGTATTGTTGTGGCATTGCTACATATTCACCGTGACCGTAGAGAGCCGTAAGTGCCTGTCCTACTCACTATATCGATCTTCCTTCCTACTAACCCGTATCTAGACCGTGGGCGCTTGCTCTGGGAACTCCCATTCTCGTTGTTGCCGGTATCTGGCACTTCCTCCAAGACGTAATTGTCGACAAGATCCGCTCCCTATGGACCAAGGCCAAGGCCTCATCCAAGGACGAGAAGGCCCCTGGTCTTCCTCTTAGTCAAGTGTAAGTATTCCATCCCATCATGCGCCACGGGCCTCCTATTAACCCGATATAGGAACACCATTCGAGTCTCTGGACCACCAACCCCCGAGCCTTCTTCGCCCACGACGATGGCCGCGACCATTGATGATGCCGACATCATCGGCTTCACACTAGCCGGCGGCCCCATTATCCGATTTTCCAATGCTGTGCCGAGCCACCAATGGGGCAATCCCGAGCTAGTAGCCCAGACAGTCGGCGGCCGGCCACTTCTCTTCTATGGTCCACAGGGGCTCCGGGTCAACCGCCGTGGGGACGAGAATGTGTAGATGGCGAGATAAGTTAGCGGTCTTGACACAGCAGGCTGTTGACAGCTCCCTCTTTCGTTCTCTTTTTCTTCTTCTTCTTCTTCTTCTTTTTCTTCTTTTTCTTCTTTTTCTTCTTCTGCTTCTTTTCTTCCAATCTTTCCTAATCCGTCTTTCTTGTCGTTTCCGCCTTCAGCGTTTCCTTCGTTTTCCTCTCGTTGCCTTTCTGTTTCATCGATATCCCCCCCCTCAGAATCACCTCTGTGTAGCCTTTCTTTTTTTGTTACATGCGCATACCCATACCACTTACTTACATTGCCTCCTAGGCCAGACTTGTTTTCCCCTTGTTTTCGCATTTATTTGCTTTGCTTTGCATTTGGTACCCTCTCTTTGCATCTTCCTCTGCTTCTATCTTGTCCTTTGTTATTCAAATCTGTCCTCCCTGTTGGTAGGCATCATTGGGAGTGGTGATGTACGTTAGGTCTGGTCTTGGGTGCTTCTGATTTTTCGATATCCCCGGTGAGCATTTCATGTTGTTACAAATGAGACTCCCGATTAGTTAGTTATCTGTTGATCATACATGCTGTTATCTCTTCACATGTGCACAAGTGACATTGCCAGTGGACTCACGTGAATGTCCATTGAATATTGTAAGCGAATGCTTACCTAACTAGAAGTACGGAAGAACAACAAACAGACCAACGATTTGGAGCGCATACGAAAAAAAAAATAACCCGCTAGAACATGAACATCGTGTGTGGGAACTCTTTCCATAATGCCACAGCCAGCCTGAGGCAGAGTCCGAGTGGGGAGAGGGGGAAAGAAAGGTTGACAAGAAGCAAAATAGAAGCCCAAACAAAAACAAACAACAGAAAAACGCAAAATCCGGTCGTAATTTTCTTTTCGAGAGGTGGGAAGAAGGAACAGGCGGTTAGCTCATGTCAAAGAAGAGCCAGTTCGGAGGCACAAGGCCACAAAGCGAATTATATGCAAAGATATGTTTTGGGAGGAGAGTGAAAGCTGAAACCAGCCAGCGGCAACAAGAAGGCGTTAGGTTAGTTCTTAGCTAGCCTTCATCTTGTCTTGACACCAGGTTGGGCTGAGTTAAACTCTCTCATCATCTACAGTCACAGACGAACCAAGATATCCTGGAGCAAACATGGGTAGCTGTGCATGGTGCTTGTGCTGCTGCATGTCTGGGAGGGCAATGGTAGGCGAGTTCTCGTCTTCTTCACTCTCATCATAGCCGTGGTCGGTTTGAGTTGTCGTGCTGACACTCTGGGAAGCTCTGGAGCCAGCCATAATAGAGCCTACTGTAGCAATGGGGGTGTGCTGACCGTGTTTTTGGTCGTCATCCTGGGTCTGGTACGCACGAAGCAGTTGCTTCAGTTCGGGTACTGGGTCAGGATGCTGGTAAAGGATATTAACAATCTCACACAGGCAGTCCATAGGCTCGTACTCGTGGCCATGCACACAGGTCCAGTTCGACTTGGTCTTGCGAAGGGGCACACCGCGGTTCGACAAGCTGCGCTGCTCAAAGTAACGCGTAATCTGTGGCACACAGTCCCAGGCATTAGTCCTGTTAAGGCCGGCCCACGGATCACTACTAGTGCTAAGGTGCATTAGAGGAGGTGTTGAAGGGCCACTAGTAGCTTCAGCAGTGGGGGTAGTAGCATACGAGGCAAGTCCCATCTCGCTGACGGGCACCGTGGTCTCATTTGTAGAGTAGTGCTCCGCTTCTGGACCAGAGACAGTAGAGTGATCGACTTCCTGGAGAACAGGTGCGTCGAAGTGCTGTTCCTGCTCAAAGGTCTCGTGCACGGGCTCCGGCTCGTTCTGGGTCTCTTGCTCAAAGTACTCCTCCTCCTCCTCCTCCTCCTGGTGCTGCTCCTCTTCGTACTCTTCGGCGTCGTCAGCCTGAATATGGTCTTCCCAGAAGACTCGCGAAGGAGCGGCCTGGCGATTCTCCTGTTCCCAGGGGAAAACAGCGGCGTGGCCTCCAGCGCTGCCCGGCCAGACGTTGCCACCGAACGGGTTGGTATCAGTTGACATGGTGTAGACCTGATGAGGGAAGTTTCCAGCCTCGGGGGCGCTGTTAACGGGGGGGCCGGAACTAAGAAGTGTTAGTCGCTGAATATCATCATACGGGAAGGGAAGCATCACAGAAAACATACCGAGCTCCATTCCAGGCGCTAAAGCCAGTGTTAGAACAACCGGCAGAATATGAGTTTTCGCCCACAACGAAACGGCGAATCTGCTCGATGTCCTTCAACTGGGTCCCGCTACGACCCTGGACTCCATAGTGCTTTTCAAACACAGCGAACCACTTGGAAGCCAGCTCGTTGTAAGGTGTGGCGCCCTGGGTAATACTGCGCCCGGAAGTCCAAGGCTTGTCCTTTCCAATGAAATGCACTAGGCTGATGCTGGACTGGAAGTGCTGGTAAGCAGGAAGGTACTGGTAGTGGGCAGAAGGTGTGACGTTGTAGGTGAAGCTGATGCGGTGGAAATTGGTGAAGTGTGAGTTCAGCAGACCCTGGTCGGCACCGTCAAATGAGACTCCAGCGTCAGCCAGGGCCTTGAGGGTGTTGAAGGTGTCCAGACTGGGCTTCAACATCATGACACCCGAGTTGAAGCAGTCGGGCCAGCCGATGTCAGGGGCAGCAGCGAAGGGCACATCCAAGTCAAACAACTCATCGGGGGCACGAACGGCCACCACGTCGGCATCAATATACACAATTTTAGAGAACTGGGTCTGATTCCACAAGGCGATCTTGGTAAGAGCAGAGTGCAAGTCCGTACGCTGCATGAGAGACAGGTTTCTGGCGTTGGGGTTGGAAATCCGCTGGACCTCTACAATGTAGTCATAGATGCCTTGTAGCTGGGCAACAGTATCAGCAGATACGGTGTCACGAGTGACCAAGACAGCAAGCTTCTTAGTAGTGCCTGCATCGCGAAGAGAGTGGGCAAGCACAAGGGCACCTTGGAGAGGAAACGGTTAGCCAGACAGTCAGCCCATGTGAGCAAGAGACGAGGTTGTGAAGACGCAAAGACAAAGGATAGACATTGATGAGTTAAACTTACCAGGCAGATACGAGTCGTTGGTGAGCAACTGCGGGAAAAAGAGAAAGGTTAGTCGAAGTGAGAACGCTGTAGGCAGATAACAGGAATGCTAGGCCCAACGTACCGTAGCGTAAACCTCGGAAGCCATGGTAGATATCGGACCGTAGCAATGGGCTAAAGAAAAGATATAAGGCTATAAAAAGATAAACGTAGCAGCTAGGAAAATAAAACCAAAGACTGTGGAAACACGTAGGCCAATGTAAGGGGGGGGGGGAGCTTGTATTCAAAAAGAAGAAAGGGACTGTTTGCTGTGGCGGAAACAAAGAGAGCCAAGAAGGAAGACCAGACTTTGGAGCAGGAATCTACGGGATATTTGAGAAGCAACTTGCCCCAAGATAAAGGGAGGAAGAGGGCCAAGCCAGCAGAAAAAAAATGTATCAACGTCTATCAAGTGAAATATTGCTAAAGGCCTGCAAAAAGCGAGCCCTGGGGTTCAAGGAGGCGAGGAAGAATTCAACACGGGAGGAGGTTGAGATGCACCAAGCAGGTCAGCAACAGCCGCAGAGTTGGGCAGCAACTACCCTTTGTTCGAGGGACCTAGCTGCAGAACGCTAGATGCAGGATGCGCAAAAGGGCAGCTACCAAGATAGATAGAGTAAGAACGAGCGAAGCTTGCGTGGATGTGTGAATGCGCGAACGTGAATGGAGGAGAAAGTGCAGTTGCTCGATTATCTTCGGCAGGGAAGGAGATAGACTTGGGTTATTTTTGGAGGGGAGAGGATGAAGCCTCGAACCAGAAGGAACGACGAGCAGCAAAGCGCAAATCCAAAGTTGGACTCGGGCTGGGTGAAAATGGCCTCTCTTGCCTGTGAAAGCCTTGACCACAGGCTTTTTATTGTCCTAGGTTAAACTGAGCTAGCTGCAGGTGGTAGGTAGGTGCAGCTGCAAGTGGGGAAGTTTGGTCAAGCGAGAAAGTAGCAGAGACGAACAGGAAGCAGCGGCAAGAGATAATGAAGCAGGGAGATAAAACCAGGCAAATAAAATAAAGCAAGATACAACGGTGATGCAGGAAAGGATAAAGAGAAGAAAAAGCTCTTATCAATGGTTCGATGGCAAAGTAAACAAGAGGCTGGCAATAATTTCACCGCGCACGCACAAGGCAGCAAAACAACAAACAGTAGCAGCCAATGCAATGAAATTAGGAAGAAATGTGACAGTCACATCCAGTTGCGGATGGCGGGAGAAAAAAGCAAGAAAAGGAAGAAAAGGAAGAAAAAAGAAAAAAGAAAAGAAAAAAAAAAGAAAAGAATGAAAGGAATGCACAAATAAGATGCAGTTGCAGTTTGGCTCAGAAGTGCATTGCATCCAGGATCAAGGTAGCGAAGTACTCGCAGTAGTTGCCTTTGTCGCCAGACTGATAAAGCAGACAGACAGGGCGAAACAAAAAAGAAAAAAAAAAAAAAAAAAGACAGAAAAAAGTGCCGTGGCAAAAGACCACCACCTCACTGCACCCTGATCCGCTCCCCCCTCCCACTGCGCGACTTCTAGGCAAAAGATGCCCTGCCCTCTTGCCGTCCTCTAAAGCCCGTCCGCCCTGCGGCTTTGAGGCTACCCCCCACCTATGCTTCTACCACTCCATGTCCATTTCTCGGCTACAAAACTTGTGAGACCTGACAGTTGTTTTGGCTTCTTGCCCGTCAACAATACGGGCGTTGGACGAAGCTTTCATGAGCTACCCCATACTTCATTTATTCTATGTGCTACAAATAGCGCCCCGAACTATGAAAAGGCGGAGCCGTGGAATCGAAGTGGCGACAAGAGCGCGGGGCTCGTTTTGATAGGAAAGAAAAGCTTGGAAACGCAGGGATAGCCAGCCATGTTGAGCCCTCAAAAGAAGCCGCAAGAATCATCTGGAGGCGAGAGAGCGGCAAGGCCCAAGCCAGCCCCTCTTTCTTTTCCTGGTCCATGCGGCCTGGAAACCGCCTGCATCCAACCAGATAAAATACACCGCAATTGACCGCCTCAGAGTCTGTGTGTAGAGCGTCCCCAGTGCTGTCTAATGCTGTCTGTCCCCCGGCTTGTCACCGACCAATCACTTCGACATGTCTAGCCCGTTCCAAGCTAGACGGTTTCTCTGTTTTTGGCTGTCTGTCTTCTTGGGCTCTTTTCTGGCATGCACGAACAAAGTCGGCCCATGTTGTCTCTTCGTATTCAACCCGCTCTGTGCATTGCACTGCGTGTAGTCTTGTTTCTGCAAGCTTGTCCCGCCCAGCGACTGAGCCGAGATATCAGAAGCCCTGCCTGCCTGGCATGTCGTATTGTGCTGTTCTCCCAGCCCCTCCATCATCACACACAATGCAACCAAGACCGAACCCCTTCCAAAAGGCCTCCCTTACCTCCTCCTTCGCTCTGGACCTCCGTTTATTCCATTCCTGACCGCCTCAGTGTTTTCTCGTCTGGGGGTTATCTGATGCTTGGTTCTCCTTCGCTTTTTGCCACTGCAGATCTGCGAGTCTCGGTCTCACCTGGGTTTGCCGCTAGCAAGTAGCTGTGAGTACTTCGTCGCATCATCGGCCAATCTAGCTGTTCTCCTTTGTTCCATGTCACTGGCATCCGTGTGACGCGCCATTGCCACTAATCGCCCTGTCACTCGTCTAGTCGAAGTTGTGGTACGCGCACTAATTGTCAGTGCAGTATATCTCCAGCAAGCACTAAGCACGGCAATCTGCTACTCGTACTCAACCTCCTCCGGCCCACTAACCCTGGCGTGACACAAAATGCGCTACGTGCCTCCAACCCTAGTGCTCCTAGTTTTGGCACCCTTTTGGTGACGCCCGCATAAAGGGCTACGTCGGCGTAAGATCTATAATGCGACCGCTATAAGGCTCGAAGAAAACCAAGTGGAAAGGAGAACTTGGGATGATGATGCCTAAGATTGTGCGCACCAACTGCGTACTGCATGTGCTACTAGGGGTAGAGCATGGTGGGAGAGGGCTTGGGTCGTGATATGCGTCTGGTTTGCATGCTGAAATAACGCCCGCAGCTGCAGATGCATGTGTACTGCAAAGCTATAGGAAAAACGCAAAGGGAGGGGCAGAGACATGGGCAGCCACATAGAAAACACGGCCAATGTCAGGAGGGTAGAGAGGCTTGTGCAACAACTCAATCCGGACATACCAGCACTACCGCTGCATGATATCCAGATGCTTGGAGTCATAGCGGCGACGCTCCTCGCATATACAGAGCAAGAGGGAGGGCCTCTTTTGCCGGCTGCGATACTTTTCCCATGACAAAATAGAAAAGTGATCAATCAGCTGCGCTGCATATCCCCGTGCCGCTTAGCTTGATGTTCTGGGGCAGATGCAGTCATGCTCCAAGGCCTGATTGCAGCGGCTAGTGCCCAACACCAGCCATGTCACGATGCAATAAAAAAGGGGGGGGTTAAGAGGCAAAGATAAAGCAGCGTAGCCGAAATAAGCCAGCCACCTGCTTGGCTAGACAGGAAGGCGGCTCAGGCTTATAGCGCAAATGATTAGGCTGCCAGGGTACATGTGTACATGGCAAAGGCAGAGGCTAGCTACTAATGAGGCTACAAGTATTTGATGCTACCCAAGACTAGCGGCAGTATATAATTCATCATGCGGCCGACAATCCCTCAAGCCGCCGCCGTTCCCGGCATCAACGCGGCATTGGATGCGATGCGGCCTTGATATCGGAACCGGACCCGAGCCGAAACCCTGGATGCTGACCTCGGCGATATGGGCCATGTCGAGTGGATGCACCTGCAGTCTTACTAAGCACTTGTCGATTCGGCTTATGGGCTTTGTTAAGCCGCCCAAGGACCCCGCGCCATATGGGCTATAAGTATTTTGACATAATAGCCCCCCCCCCCCGCCTTGCGGCACCGTAAGCCGCTATCGGAAGGAAAGGCAGCTGATTCTGTCGAGAAGGCCGGCAATGAGGCTTAGGGTTGGAAGATCTAGGAGAAAACCCTTTCGTCCTGGAGGGGCTTTGGCCTGACAAGAAAAAAGCTAAAAGCTTCACGCCGTGGTCCTTGATTCCCTTGTCTTGCAAGCAATCAGCCAACCAATCTCTTTTTCGTGAACCAATTGGTTGCTTTCCCTTTACATAAAAATGTCGTCCTAGTAAGTCGGGATTCTCCGTGGCACAAAACGGCGGCTACTACTTGCAGCTCACTCAAGCTAACAAAGTTCTATCCTCCTCACCTTACAGCAAGGTTCTCATGCTCGGTGCTGGCTTCGTCACCCGCCCGACTCTCGATGTTCTCAGTGACTCTGGAATCCCCGTGACTGTTGGTAGGTTTAGCTGTGCTAGGCTTGGCTTCGACGGCCGCTGGTAGTGCTGTCTTGCTAATGATTTGTCTTTTCTCCTATCCCTTAGCCTGCCGCACTCTTGAGTCCGCCAAGAAACTGTCTGAGGGTGTTGCGAACTCCACGCCCATCTCCCTTGATGTCACCGACGATGCTGCCCTGGATGCTGCCGTTGCCCAGCACGACCTGGTCATCTCTCTGATTCCCTACACCTTCCATGCCACCGTAATCAAGAGCGCTATCCGCCAGAAAAAGCATGTCGTCACGACCTCGTACGTGTCCCCTGCCATGATGGAGCTGGATGCCGCTGCCAAGGAGGCCGGCATCACCGTCATGAACGAGATTGGTCTGGACCCCGGTATCGACCACCTGTACGCCGTCAAGACCATTGAGGAGGTCCATGCCGCTGGTGGCAAGATCATCAAGTTCCTGTCCTTCTGCGGCGGCCTCCCCGCCCCCGAACACTCGGACAACCCGCTGGGCTACAAGTTCTCGTGGTCTTCCCGTGGCGTCCTGCTTGCCTTGCGCAACGCTGCCAAGTACTACAACGACGGCGCTGTTGTCGATATTGCTTCTGCCGACCTGATGGGCACTGCCAAGCCGTACTTCATCTACCCCGGCTACGCCTTCGTCGCCTATCCCAACCGTGACTCCACCCCCTACCGTGAGCGCTACAATATCCCTGAGGCCCAGACCATTGTCCGCGGTACTCTGCGCTACCAAGGCTTCCCCCAGTTTATTCGTGTCCTGGTTGAGATTGGCTTCCTCAGCGATGCCTCCACATCGGCCCTGGCTACTGCCGGGCCCTGGAAGGCCGCCACTGCTGCTGTTCTGGGTGCCAGCGCCAGCGATCCCGCTTCGCTTGAGGCTGCCATCGTTTCCAAGGCCACCTTTGACTCGGAGGAGGATAAGGAGCGCATTCTGGCCGGCCTGCGCTGGATTGGCCTTTTCTCCGATGAGCAGATCACCCCCCGCGGCAACCCGCTTGACACTCTGTGCGCCACCCTAGAGAAGAAGATGCAGTTCGAGGACGGCGAGCGCGACTTTGTCATGCTGCAGCACAAGTTTGTCATCGAGAATGCTGATGGTTCTCGCGAGACCCGCACCTCCACCCTGTGCGAGTACGGCCAGCCCTACGGCAGCGGCGGCTACTCGGCCATGGCCAAGACCGTCGGTGTGCCTTGTGCTGTTGCTGTCAAGCAAGTCCTGAACGGTACGCTGAACGAGCGCGGTGTTCTGGCCCCCATGAACTCCAAGATCAACAACCCTCTGATCAAGGAGCTAGAGGAGAAGTACGGCATTACCATGATTGAGAAGACCATTGCTTAGGTTTCTCTACGGGCGAAATAAAACGCGCCTATTGAAAAGAATAAAGAGAAAAATAGTAAATAACCAAAAGAAATGATTCACGATTTTTTTGTCTACGCTTAGAAACAGTCAGGCTCAAATGCACACTATGTATGATATGAAATAAACTGCGGGCTAAAAACAGAAGAGGAGGGAAGAGGGGCTATACTAAACACGCTAAACATGCAATCTGTTGCCATTTGCTTTTCGAGTTAGTTACTCTCCAGGAACTAGACAAATGAAGCAAGATAAAAAGAATAGAAGTAAAAACACAAAAAGGCGGCGGGAAGAGAAGCACTGCCGACCAGCTTGTAAGAGTACAGAGCTGGCTGTCCCTTGACTCAACACCCCGCCAGAAGAAGAAAAAAACGACTAAACCTCCTCATCGAAAGTAGCGGCATACCTAGCGAGCTACCTCGTCCTCATCTACCACTGTGGTAACTTTGCTTTCGCGTTCTACCGGTACAAACGCCTCCTCGCTGTGCTTCTCACCATCTCCTTCCAAACTCCGACAGTCTTGATCGTTCTGCGCATTACTAGCACTGTCTCCTGCCGAAGGCAATGGCCTTTGTTCTAATAAAGCGCTGGTGGCACTAGCGCTCAATGGGCTAGGGGCCACTACAGGCACTGACCTAAGAGTGCCAGCCACAGGGTCTGATGATGATGATGATGCGCTGGAGGCTGTAGGACCCGGAGCCGATTCGGCGCCAGCATTGTAGAGATTATTGAAGCTGGAGCTCTGTTGCAGTGCTGCACGCATGGTACGGCTACGCACTGGTGATCGGCTGCGCGAAACTGAGCGGACAGAAGGCGGAGCGGATGTAGTAGTGCTGTTGATTCCATTATTAGCGGCAGGGGGGGCTGTTTGGTTTTGTTCAGGTTTGTTAATAGGCACAAGGCTCCAACCGTGAGGAAGAACAAGACCAGAAGGCAGATCAGAACTGCCCGAGGGAATCGCAGTGCGGAGCGGGCTTGTCGATCTCTGCCTACTAGGACCCGCTGACGTAGCTGCCGGCGGAACGCCAGGAGGGGGCGTAAAAGGGCGGTTGGGGGTTAGAAGTGACTGGAAGGAATTTGCCGACGAATTTGCTAAAGAGTTAGGATTTCCAAGTGTAGATTGGTTTAGTCCTGAGGTTGAGGTGGGAGCAGCGGCAGAAGCAGCTGTAGGAGTAGCAACAGTTGGTTGAGGGCTATTGGTGATGGCTCGGAGTCTAGTGATTTCTGACATGAGAAGGTTGTTTAGGTGAATTTCTTGCTGGACACTCTGAAGAGAGGCAACGTGAGCGCTCATGATTTCGTTTATCTCTCTAACATGGGCGCGTAAGGCGGTTAGGTCGCCATTGGGCGGAATCTGGGGCATCGGTGGCGGGCCTGCGCTGATATGCGGATGATAGGGCACTCCAGTAATTGGGGTATGAGGTAGAGTGGCATTGGGTGTATGTTGAGCAGGAGTATGAGCCGCGGTAGTTGCAGCGGTGGCGGGAGCCGGAGCCGGAGCCGGAGGTGGGTTTTGGTGAACGTTGCCGAAGGGAAGATTATTGTTTGCTGCAGGGTTGTTTAGGCCATTGTTAAAGATGTTGTTTGGAGGCAAATTGCCGTTATTAAGGAAGGCTTGCTGGGCTGCTTGGGCTTGTTGCAGTGCCTGGTCACCCAGAAACTGTCTGACTCCAACACGCAAACGCAAGGGACCAAACTGGTACTCTCTAAGACCATCAGGCTCGCCAGGAGGCCCGGCTCCAGCTCCAAGGGCCGGGTTCGCCGGCTGGGCAGCTCGGGGCTGTGGGCCGGGCTGTTGTTGGGGAGGAATCCCATTTACGTTGACATCTGCAGGGGCTGCGTTTTGAAGTGCAGCATTGCCTCCCCCCAGGCCTGGTCCATTGTTGTCGTTGTTGTTGTTCTGGGGAGCATTGTGTGAGACAGGACGGCGACACGTGGGGCAGACCTGCTGCCTCTCCAGCCAGCTTTTAAGACACCCAAAGTGCAGTATGTGGCCACAAGGAAGCTTTTTAGGGCGGGTCCTCTCGATGGCACCAGGGGCTCTGGGATCCCAGGGCCGCATGACGTCACGGCAAATGATGCATGTGTCTTCGCGAGCAAGATCCTGGGTATTTGCGTCGGCATATTGGGTCATGTTTTGAATAGCACGGCGGTATTTAAGCATGGCAGCAACACGGCGGAAAAACGAGGCGCCCGTGATGTAAATGTCGCGTAGAATATGGACAGGAAGGCCGTAAAAGGAAAACAACATGAAAAAGAACGCAACATAAATGGCCAGTTTCAAGAAGTCTTACCATGCTAGTTAGTGTCTGCAACGGGAGTGATACGGCATGGCAATGCGATTTTGGCTTCAACTTACCGGCAATCAAGTCCATCGTCAGCATGTACTGGCCCTTTTCCTCCCAGCCAGGGACTTCAATATCCATTTCCTCGATGTCGTCGGGGTCAGGCAAGTCGTCTACAGCGTCACCTTCTGCTGGCGGACGTTCCTCACGCTCTTTGATGAGGCGCTCTCTTTCAAGACGCACCTCGTTGCGTCTCTCCTCTAGACGCTTCTTGGTTTGGCTTTTAACAACAAAGGACTCGAGGACGTTGAACATGTATCGCACAATGGTGTGTGAAGTAGTGGTAGTCAAGACGGCAAATTCGAACAGAAACATAATCATCATGGTAGGACGGACCTGTTCAATGACGACTCCCGCAGCATACTTGAACAGCGCCAAATCATAGAGCATGCTAATGGCAAGCGAAATCACAAGTCTAGTATGGAAAAGTCGCGGGTTTGCAGGGGGCTGTTGCTCATAGGTTTCGACGCGGCCTTCGCCAATCCAGGCCCAGACCTTTCCGGTGACGAGAGCAGTAAACATTGTCAGGAAGTAGGCGCCAATTTCCTCACGAAAGATGGTCATGGCTAGACAAGTTTCGGTAATGGCGATCCAGGCGCGATCAGATAGTTGTTCGACTTCGGCAGTTCGGAGCGGACCAAAGCAAAGGTGGCGAAGGCCGTGCATGATGGAGGCGTAGATGATGAAAATGAAGTTGACGAGAACCTGAGCATTTGCGGAAGAGGAAAGATTGTTAGCTTGCGAACAGAAGAGAAACAGGCAAGCCTCTGATCAGCAGCAGAGCTACGAAGACTTTTTTTTTTTT
>NETT01000521.1:709-16393 GCA_003449175.1 Ceratocystis smalleyi
AAAACGATAACCAACGAAAACGACGACCAACGAACACGAAACCCAACGATGAGCAGACGACGAGCGGACCTCGAAAGAACCAGAACGAACGACGATCCAGATTCGTTCAACATGGAGCAGATTGTCGAAAGACTTTTGGCCAAGGTAGAGGCGCTGGAGCTGGAACGCTCCGAAAAAGACACAATCAAGAAGCGGCCACGCGCGACGATGCCTGACGTCGAAAAGTTTGATGGAAAAAGCCACATGCGCTTTCGCATGTTTATGGCTGACATCAAGACAAAGCAGAAACACGACTGCGAGGCATTTGGCGGCGAAGGGGGGTTTATCTCCTACGTCTACAGCCGGCTTACCGACAAGGCACGGGACAGAGTTGGCCCGTACATGGAGTCGTACTATTCCAACGAGGACGGCGAAGAGGCACTGGAGAAGTTCTATGCCTTCCTCGAAGAAACCTTCACCGACCCAACGGCCGAATCGCAGGCGGCTGGACGCCTGAGCACCACGAGAATGGGAAGTCGTTCCATTGAAGACTACGTCGCCCAGATGGAACTGTTGTTCCTTCAAGCCAACGGCGCAAAATGGCCGGACCTTGTCAAGATCTCCTACTTGAAGCAGGGTTTGTCTGTCGCGGTGTCAGCACAGATGCAGACCATGAAGTTCCCCGACAAATACCTGGACTTCAAAAATGAACTGCTCGCGCTTGGCATCCGCATGAAAGACCACGACAGAAATGTCAAGAGGGAGTCCCGTTCAACCTACAATTTTGCCTCCCGAGCCAAGGGCACTCGCACCCGAGTCCAGTCCTCGAAGCAAACTCCAGCCAAAGGAAGAGCGAAATGGGTTTCGCAAGAGGAGATCAAGCAAAGGCGTGAAGAAGGACGCTGCTTTCGCTGTGGAATGTCCAGTCACAAAATTAACGACTGCCCATACCAGTCAGCGAGACCGCCCATGAACGAGGATGCTGTTGTCAGGAAGGTGCAGGATGTGCCAGTGCTTGAGAACGAAGAAACGGATAACGATGAGAACCTTTCGGAAAACTAACTACCTCTACACAAAGTCGTGTGTGGAGGTCCGAGGGAGGTACTAAAGAATTCATTGGGAAATGGGAGAAGGAGGATAGACTACGTGGTGACAGAACTCGAGCCATCGAGGTAGATGCAGTCATCAACGGTTCAATGGCATCTGTAGCTTTGATAGATACCGGCAGCGCCTCCACCTCCATGATCAATGAAAACATCGTTAAAAGATTCAAGCTCCCAACGCAAAAGGCTGCGTACGCTCGCAGCCTCACACCATTCAACGGTACAAACCCCACCGTTTCAGACCAGATCACAACTTTTGAGATCGATATCGGTGGGTTTAAGGAAAAACACGCAGCATGGGTTGTACCTGGCCTGTCAGACGAAATTCTGATCGGTTACCCGTGGCTCAAACGAAACAACGCAGTGATAGATTGCGAAAATGATACTGTTACATTCAAGAAAGCAAAAGTCACGATTTCAGGACGGAAAACTAAGAAGTCCTGCCAACCGCAGTTTGTTAGAAGATTGGAAACCTTCGAGAGACTCCTGAAGCGGGAACAAAAAGAGTCTGGCAGGGACGCAGTAACCGTTTTCCGAGCATCTATCAACGATATTAACAAGGCCCTCGACCGTCTCAGACAAGATCATTTGCCATCTGACCCGATGGAATGGAAGGCCAAGATCCCTTCATGGATTTCCCAGGAAAATATTGATGCCTTTAACCCGGACGCCCAATTCACAAGGAGACTGCCTCCTAGACGCCCGGGGATGGACCATGTGATTGAATTGTCGGTGCCCGATGAACAAGCCCCTTGGGGTCCACTATACAAGATGAGCCGCGATGAACTGCTGGTGCTACGTCAAACGATCCTGAGTCTCCTCAGAAAAGGCTACATCAAGCCAAGCAGATCGACTGCTGCAGCTCCCATCCTGTTCGTGAGAAAGCCCGGCGGCGGTCTTCGCTTTTGTGTCGACTACAGAGCACTCAACGCTGTCATGAGGAAAGATCGGTATCCTCTGCCCAATATAACTGAAACACTGAAACATGTATCAGAGGCAACGATGTTTACGAAACTGGATGTTATCTCTGCCTTCCACAATATCCGTATTGCCGAAGGTGACGAATGGAAAACGGCATTCAGGACACGTCAAGGCCTGTACGAATGGCAGGTTATGCCTTTCGGTCTGGCTAATGCTCCTGCACACTTCCAGAGATTCATCAACAGCCTGCTGAGACCCTACCTTGACATCTGGGCCTCTGCCTATGTGGACGACGTGCTGATATTCACTAAAGGATCGCCGGATGAACACTACGAGAAAGTCAATATGGCTCTTACATGCCTGCGGGAAGGAGGTCTGACAGTGGACATCAACAAGTGCGACTTCGCAACGAAAGAGATCACCTACTTGGGATACATCCTCAGACCTGGCCAAATAATGACAGACCCGAAGAAAATCTCCGCGATCGCAGATTGGAAGACGCCGTCCTCAATGCAGCAGGTGAGAAAATTCCTAGGACTTTGCAACTTTTACAGAGGGTTCATAGACAAATATTCGGAACGTGTGAGCCCACTCAACGCACTGGTAACGGAAAAAGTAGCGTTCAAGTGGAACGACAAAGCAGAGGAAGCATTCAACGATTTGAAGAAAGCTTTCACTTCAGCCCCGATACTCTGCAGTCACGACCCAGAACTTCCTACGGTTGTAGAGACGGATGCATCAGGCTACGCAATTGGTGCAGCCCTGCTACAAGTCCAACCAGACGGAATGAAACGCCCCTGTGCGTACACAAGCCGGAAGTTGACTGCGGCCGAATGCAACTACCCGATTCACGACAAAGAACTTTTGGCCATCATCCACGCCCTGAAAGAATGGCGCAGCGAACTGAAAGGTCTTAAAGACCCCTTTGAAATTGTTTCAGACCATAAAAACCTGCTGCACTTCACGAAACTCCAACACTTGTCAGAACGGCAATCACGCTGGTACCTAATGCTCAGCGAATACAATTGCCAAATCACTCATCGTCCTGGAAGACTCTCCCCACTCCCTGACGCTCTATCCCGACGCGATCTCCCGGAGAACGCTGATGACGAACGCTTTGCAGACCGAGCGAAACAAGTGCTGGAACAACGGAACACTGATGCTAAGGACACCCTATTGCATATTCGACAAGTAGAAGAACTACCATGCCATTCATCACAGGAACAACAACCCCCACCAGAAGTTTTGTCAGACAAACTGAAGGAACTGTGGAATCAGTATGCAGACAAAGACGACGACCTCAACAAGGTTAAAGCTTGCCTCTTGACTGGAAGCGGACAATGGCCGGAAGAGCTCAGACAGCGACTGCGGGTTGGAATCAGTGATTGCCGACTGGATGAGCACTCACGTGTACAGTATCGTGGTCGGTTTTGGGTCCCAAACGCAGAGCCATTGCGGACAGCGCTCTTACAAAACATACATGACTCCCCAACATTGATACACCCAGGCAGGAATGTGCTCTATTCGGAGTTGTCTCGATTGTTCTTTTGGCCTGACTGCGTGGCTGATGTGAGACGTTTCGCGAGAAACTGTCAAGTATGTGGCAGTACGAACACGTGGCGTACAAGCAAGGAAGGCTTGTTGAAACCACTGCCAATCCCAGAACGCCCCTGGCAAGATATCGCAATCGACTTTATCGGCCCACTGCCAACTGCAAAGAATGGAAGTGAAGAGTTTACGCACATACTCACCATAGTCGACTGCTTGTCCAAAGGTGTGCACCTCATGCCGATGAAAGCACTGGACATGGAAAACGTTGCAGACGCCTTCTTTCACAACTACTACAAGCTCCACGGACTGCCAAACTCCATTCTGTCAGACCGAGAATTTGTCAATGCCGCTTGGAAGAGAATCTGTGCAGAACTGGGAGTGGAACGAAAGTCAACGACAGCTTATCATCCCGCAACCAATGGAGCTGTAGAGAGAATGAATGCGGAAGTAAAATCAAAACTTGCAAAGCTTGGAGCACAAGGTCCTCATTGGCTGAAAGCTCTTCCCATGGTCGAGTTTGCACTCAATGCAACACCAAGCTCTGCGACTCAAGTATCACCATTTTTCCTCAGCCATGGTTACCACCCAAAAACGATTGATACGGAACAGTCTCGACTACCAGCGCCGAATCCAAATGGCCCGCTAGGCCAGGCAGAAAGAGTCCTACGGAAGTTGAAAGGCAGTGTAGAATGGGCTAGAGCAAACCTCATTATGACAAGAGCAGCCATGGAGAACACTGCAAACAAAAAGAGGAAAGCCCACAAGGACTACAATCCTGGCGACTGGGTATGGTTGACACTGAGAAAAGAACGACTCGGTCCAGGGCTGGGAAGAAGCCTTAGGAACAAACACATACGATGCATGGTAAAAGAAAAAGTCGACAGCCACACCTACAAGCTGGACGTACCAGGCTCGACTGCGCACGACACATACCACGCAGACAGACTAAGACCGGCGGCTGACGACCCATTTCCTTCTCAGAAGACGCACGACGATAGACCAGGGCCAGTTGACATCGAAGATGGAGTTGACAAATACGATGTAGAGAACATTCTTCGTGAAAGAAGAAGGCATGGGAACTTGGAATACGAAGTCAAGTGGCAAGGTTGGAACGAACCTACTTGGGAACCTGCTGAATACCTCGAAGGTACCATCGCTCTGAACGTATGGAAGGAATCGCACCCAGATCAACCGAAGACGAAAAGGAGGAAGAGGAGAGGCTGATGTTAGGGCTGCGCCTGAATGTGTCAGGGCTATGCCCACTGGTACACGTNATGGAAGGAATCGCACCCAGATCAACCGAAGACGAAAAGGAGGAAGAGGAGAGGCTGATGTTAGGGCTGCGCCTGGAGATAAGTGGGTGTGTCCCCACTTATTGTTCATATGAAAGCCCTTCTTGCACACAGATAGTTTGGATAGTTTCTCTTCCTTTCCCCTTCAATGCACGTATTCTGAATCTCCGAACCAGCTACAAAGAACATCTTGTGACTAAGCCGTGACATCTACGTGCATTCTATAAGAATCAAAAACGACAACCAACGAACACGAAACCCAACGATGAGCAGACGACGAGCGGACCTCGAAAGAATCAGAACGAACGACGAACCAGATTCGTTGAACATGGAGCAGATTGTCGAAAGACTTTTGGCCAAGGTAGAGGCGCTGGAGCTGGAACGCACCGAAAAAGACACAATCAAGAAGCGGCCACGCGCGACGATGCCTGACGTCGAAAAGTTTGATGGAAAAAGCCACATGCGCTTTCGCATGTTTATGGCTGANAGCTACAAAGAACATCTTGTGACTAACCCGTGACAGTCTGCCTGACAAGCGGTATTTGTACTCGCCAGGGCCTACTTTTCCAGAGCCCTTCTGGCCAATGTGGTTGGTTCAGTGGACCCAGCTCTGCATTTCCGCGCGATAGTTAGATAGAAGAAGAATGAAAGAATCAAGACCACGCCGCCGACCATTGTACACAGGCTCACATCCTTAGCACGCGCGCGCGTACAGGGTCACGGTGTGACTACGAAAAATATCAACAAGACTGAATTCAGCGGAAGGTTCCGACAAAAGAACATATGCAATAATACCTCCTGTCACAGGCAGGCCGGAATGATAAACGGAGACTGTTACGAACAGGTAGACAGGGAGGAGGTCAGGCACAGAGATGTATTCAGGAAGATGGTAACAAAGACACTCAAAGACCGGAGACCAGGGCGTTGCTTGAGGAGCAACATCCATCATACACAACGGCGACTTTGCACTACTAGTTATCTACAGTTGCTACGAGCAGTGCTAGTCCAGATGCAGAAGCAGAACAGCAAGGGAGACAGGATTCGTCCTTCGATGTCAGGGGCTCAGGGAAAGATCAGACAGCCAAGGTGGCGCTGCACACTGACAGGAGGCAGCCCCGTGACACCTCCAGGACTGAAAGGTGGCCCGAAGCCTCAGGAGGTCGGTCCCAGAGCCCCAGCGACATGGGCGGAAAGGGCGGCAGCAGCGAGACCAAGGAATGCCGCCAAGCCCCAGCAAACTCCCGAGGAACATTATCCTCGGGCTCTCGAGGATGGTCAGAAGATCAGGAACGAGGACCAGAGCCCCGCCCAGCCGTGACAGGCACGGTGGGGGACACCTGGAAAAGACCAGCAACTTCGCAGCAATATGCAAGGTGTGCAGACAGGCACAGCTCACGTCCAACCACCCGGCGAGTCAGCCGGGAGCCAAGAATCCGGACAAGTCCGGAGGCACGGGCTGCTCTCAGAAATGACGGGTAGACCCGACCAGAGCCACAGAGACTCGGTTCTCAAGGTAATTCAAGCTAATGTCTGGCGAAAACCAGCGGCACAAAGCACAATCCTTCAGACCGCAAGCGCGAGGAAGGCTGATGTAGTGCTAATCTCTGCGGAGTCACCGCACGGCGAGGCGAGGAAAGGTTAACAATAGTAGGGGTATACAACGCTTCTGCCGGGAGTGTGAGGACAAACGAAGCGGCGGACATACCGACGAGAATAGACAAACGACTGGACAACAAGATCGTGATGGGAGACTTTAACTTGCACCGCAACGCGTGGAACGCGGCTAGGGCTATCTTCACGCCGGATCGGTAATCATGAACCACGTGGCGCTGATTGGTCTTGGAAAACTACCCAGCGATCCTAACGACGTGATGCATCATGCTGGCATCTGGGCTTAATATAAAACCATATGGGTGTTTCCAGGCTGGGCCTGAATCGGTTTGGTCTGTGCACAGCGTCCGGCTGTACTTTGTTGAGCCTCACAAGATAAAGAGTCGTCGGCCTGGTTGAAAGTTGTCTGGATTTTCCGGTACCTGGGCTGCATTGTCTCCCCTACATCGTTGTTTTCTGTGTGCTGTTGGAACTTGTCGGCTGTACATGTTGTTTAATGGCTCAGATATACGACTCACACGCCAGTATAACGTCAAAGCTACTATCGGTACTAGGTCCGAACCCCTAATCGACAAGATCGCGACACTATAGTCCAACTGCTCACAGGTAGTCATCCCTGATGCTCCCTCCCTATCCGACAAGCTCTCTGATCATGGGATAGGCAGTCCACCAAGGTCATGCTCAGGTACTGTGAGTGGTGGTAGCAGTAAGAAAGTGGTCGAGGGTCCCTGGCTTCCCATGGCCTCTGAGCACTGCACTCGTATTGGCAAATACAAGTAGCTCAGGCACAGATGAAAGTGACATTACCCGAGTTTCCTCAGTCCTCCAAGCACAGTAAATAGGGCTATGGCTGACCAGGGTAATGTTTATACTGCTGATGATGGTGCTGCATGCACCGACAAATCAGCCCGTAAAGACCGGCTTGCTGACTAATAACGGACATGGCCGACAATACTTGCATTAATGGCATTGGACTAAAACAACAACATCACCGGGATCTCCAGGCGTGGGGCTAAGGCACTCGCGTCCACAACGGACTTATTGATGTGAATCATCATGAACGGGGCTTTAGTAGAACAAGGAACTTGGCCATTTATGAGCGCAAAGTGAGCTATATGTTACTTATACTCCCAGTGTCCTAAATCCTTTGCTCGCTTTTGCTACGTGGCTCACAATCTACCGATGCTGACCGGAGATAGAGCTCTAACAAAGCCTCTATTCTCCATGATCCAAGTGCCCTATCCTTTGGACTTAATAGTTTTGTGAGCCTATAAACAGCTGGCCCGGAAGACATCGGGCTGCTGGTTATCTGTAATGCGGCACACGCAAGTGAGTTACCAATCAGCAAACAGCTACATATTCGACATTGGCGTTTCAATCTAACATCATGGCAGCCTACCTCCAAGTAGGCTTGTAAAATCTATGTAACCACGGCTGTTGGGGTATCAGATATGGAGATCTTAACAGCAGCTCTAGGGACAGGGCTGGACTACGAGGTGCTGTATACGGACGGCAAGGGAGCTTAATGACCAAATAGAGGCCCCCTAAGTGGAGATGATCCGCGGTTGTGAGATGCATTCAATGGCTTGCATTATTGGTATCTATGTTCTCGTCTTGTAGTATTTGGCGCCAGAACGACGTTTCCAGTTATCCGTTGGCTTCAAGGAGCAGCCATCTAGTTATGCTAAGCCTGGGTTCCTCTTCCTCCATTTGAGTAGTGCGGGCTTTTCACATGTCCCTTTCGCCTTTATCTTCTGGTTTTCTACCGCTGTTAGTATTGTGGATGGCGGAAGATGCAAGCAAGCAGGAGAGGAAGTGAATAGCTGATCCGTTGTTATGATCTGAGCTGCTGCGACAGGTCATGGCTGTGGTGTCACTGCTCCTCATCAAACATAGCCTTGGGCGCAGCCGTCCGTTCCTTATCTTGAGCTTCGGCCTCATCATCAGCATCTGCTGCCGGCTAAAAGAAAAAGCTAATGGTGTCGATACGCTTGCGCCAAACCTTCGGCTCAAAGTGGTTTCTGAGAACGATGCGGTGGGCTTGTTTGTTGGTCAGCTGTTGCATCTTCTGGTAGGACTCGGTCTGCAGTATCCAATTCCACTCCCTATCACTAGGGAAAAGTTTGACCTCATGGTCACGACCAAGCTTGCGTTTGTGGCGAATAAGACCAATAGTCTCGGTTTCCTCGTCAGTATTGACATCAAAGCTCAGCCAGGTCATGTCACGAGGCTCAAGCCCCTCCTTTTCACAGAGTGCGCCGTAGATCTCCGCCAGACTGAGACTATCTTTGTGCGCAGACTCCTCATCGTTGTTGGCAAAATGGATAGCGGCAGCTTTCTCGTCGCGATGGAATTTAATTATATCCAGAGGCATGGTACCGTCGAGGTAATACGGAGAGACAATTCCGTAAAATTCCTGTGAAGTCTGTATCCCGTAGCCCCGATCCTCGATAATGCTAGCCAAAGAAAGGCCAAAAAAGGACAAGGCCACCGGCAGAAGGGATGAGCAGAGCTTCATGGTGATGCTTGAGTAGGAATAAAGAGTGTGATGCAGGGTGAGAGGCGCGAGTGTCTGGTGTTCTGAGATTGCCATCCAAAGCTTGTTGACTTTTTCACTTTGTGGGTATAGCCGATGTATTTAACTACCTCCCAGAAATGGCGTGTATTCCCAGTACTCCTCGCAGGCTTAGTCTGGTCTACCTACTGTTCCCTCCTGACAGAGAGTACATGGAGCCGCGCGCTGACCACAATCTGTGCTCTCTCTGCTCCCCTCCATGCGATCAATGCACGATGGTCTGCATTAGACTGCTATTCTGGGATGAAATTGGAGCAATAGTCTGTTAAAATAATCTAAGCGGAAGATATAGGTGACGACGATGGAGGGACTCCTTCTATCCATGCTGTTAAAGCTCGTGGATTTCCTAGCTTGGTCTGTCCCTGTTGGTGAGCTGCTGAAATTTCTGGCAGTACTGGGTGCCAAGTATCAAATCCCATTCCTTATTATTGGGCAAACGTTTGACCTCGTGTCGAGGGCCGAGCTCGCGACCGCTGCGGACGAGACCAAGAGTCTCATCGGCTTCCGAGTCGTGGTTGACATCAAAGCCCAGTCAGCCCATATCATTTGGGTCTAACTGCTACTTTTCGCAGGGTGCAGTGTAGACTTCGGGCAGACCGCGTTTATCATTGTGCTCAGACCCCTGATCGTTTAGCTCAAGATAGATACTAGCCGCCTTCTGAGCAGGGTCGATTCTAATTATATCAACGCCAAACCCCGACTTGTAGTAACGCGGAGAGAAGACTGCGCACAAGTGATTCTTGGACCGTAGCTTGTAGCCCCGATCCTCGGTAATGCCAGCATAACCTGTGCTCTCTTTGTTGGGCTTCATACAAGCACGTGCACGAGGACTTGAATTGCGTCTTACGTGCCAGAGCATATGAAGGCCTTTGCTGCCTTGATCTATAACCGAAGAGAAACGTCGGCCAAGTAGCGACCAGTATGCTGACAAACATCGAAAGCGTTGGCTACTGTCAAGTATTGCACTACCGGTGATAGTGGAAAGAGCTCAAAGCCGGGTATAGATCACAGCCATACAAGTGATCAATGCCAAAGACTGATCAATCCCGTTGCTCATCGGATTTATGGGCTAGTATTAGCTGGTACCGGGAAAGCAATGTCTTAGGCGATTGGGTTATTGCAACGACTCATAATACCTGGACTGAGAACGAGTTATGCCTCAAATAGCTAGACAACTGTAGTCGGCACACAGCCAATCGGCCAAATGGCGCCTGTCACCTTCTGATCCGCGATGGCCAGGAAAACCAACACTTGGCAGAGTGCGAGATATATGGCAAGGACAACCACACCACACTTTGTGCGGCAGCTCATCCATCTGGCCTGCGTCAGCTCTGGGCGCTTTAGTCTTCAAGAAACAGCCCGTGGCCGAGAAATAGAGCACTTGACCAGATGCTCCATAGCCGCATGGCTCCAGAAAGGACAAGGTCAGGATACTAAGAGAGAGGCACGTTTATAACACAACCACTATCGACCCCTCTCGTGTTTTCCAGGGTCTTGAAGTGGTAGAACCAACCAACTACCCTCAGTTGACCATAAGAGACATTGGTCAGTATGTCAAAGTTACCAAAAGCTGTTCATCATGTCATCCGGTCAAGCACAAATATGGCACTGCATTTGATCGTCACACACAAAGCTTGCCAGGTTGCGCAGAAAGGTACATACACTTCCCAGTCGACCCTTGGATTCACTACAGGACCTCGCAGAACCAAGCACTCTAACCCAAGTCTTGTTCTTCGATTTGTCTTCTTTCCGCCCAGCAAAACACCCGAAGGCCTACTGCCAGCTCTGCCACTGGATTTGTCTCTCTTCGGCCTTTCTCTGGTCAGCATTCTGCGATTCAACTCTATTGGCAGCCGTATCGGGGGATAACGGGCATCGTCAAGACGGCTTAATCGTCGACCTTCTATGTAAGATGGTCGGTCGGGCCTACGGATGAGTGCCATGTCTTGGTATAGCTATCGGCATGTATACAGGCCAAGCTTGGATAGCATCAGAAGGCTACCACTACTTGGGTCCTGACCACAGAGGACTCTCGAAATAGCAACTAGTGCAAGGGACACAGGCTATGTTAGCCCTGCCAATGGATGCTTACATTCCGGAGTCGGCGTATGGGAGACACGAAGATACGCAGATCCAGCCATTGACCCACAGCACGTCCCGTGATAGTGCTTGCTAGCGAAGGGTGATCTTCGAGAAGAGCGGAATCACAAGCACGAGCCACCGGAGGCATGAGCCAAGTACCATGCTAGGCTGGGCGGCCGCTTCTGTACTCCGGACCCTGATTACGATAAACAAGCTTAGAGCTGAAGAGGGTCTTTCGTTTGCTCAAGAGCGCGGTCTTCTACAGTCCAGAGTGCGCGAGGCCATGGAAGTGAGGCGACCGGGAAGAAAAACATCACGTTGCCGTACGTAGCCCTAGCCAGGGTTAGTACATAGCGTACAGATCATGGAGTTTTGCGCCTCCGGGAGTATAGCTGCTTTGATATCTCCTCTAGTCGTATGCATACCTCATGTTCAATGGTCTAAAGCTGATGAAAGGGGTTGGATTCTCCTTTTTCAAATATACTAGCCCCCCTTTTCTACATGTTCATTCTTTCAGCCAGCGGTCTTCGTCCATGAGGTATATATATGTAAGCTTGAGTGTCTCGTGGGATAGGGGTATGCTGTGCTGTAGCATGTGTATTGAATTCGCATCTTGTTTTCGGCTATGATGTGTGATGTAGATCGATCTCGGCGCTACGTGACACGCCACTCATGTCCGTTGCTGCCGCCACGCGACAGGAATTCAGCCAAAGCGCAGCATGGCTGTTGGGATGGGGAGAGAACGCGACAATGAAGTGAAGTATTGTCTGTGGTGTCGCAACGTACGTCAAGTGCTTAGTAATCAGCCAAAGTGGAGCCTTGTCCTGGCAGAGAAGAATGCCGCGCTGTCCGTTTCAGGCAGTTGCTTTACCCCCACTGCTTTACCCCCACTGCTTTACCCCCACTGCTTTCCTTGTGCTTTTGCCTCAGCGCTGCGAATTTTTTTCAAGGCGCTGGCGCTGGCGATGAACACGCAACCCAACGGTCTCTATTTTATTTGTTGCCACTGTTTCAACGTGGATGCCGAGCCCGCGATAGATCGTCGATCCTGAACTATAGGCCCCATAGTTTGGCCAAGAAGAGTTTTCACGAGGGTGGGGCCTTGGCGAAACAACCCCAGCGGAATGAGGCCTGGAAGGAGGCGATGACGGACATCGGTGGCGGCCTCGTCGAGTCACCCACGCCACAGCCTGCGGCACTTACTTGCAAGCGATCGCAACCCAGAACAGGCCATCTGATTAGTTCGGCCGTAAACCCGGCTAGATTGAAGACTATTACGGAATCAAAACATGGCGGCACCCAAGCCTCCTCGATATCGGATCGTCGTTTGTGGCATTGCGCATCATCGTGGCCGTCTACCCCGTCTGCACCGCCCCATACGTGGCAACGACGAACCAGATGGTGCACAAGGATATGCATACCAGCGTTGGTCTCGCACACACACAAATGTTGAGGAAGCTGCGTAATCGATCGGCCCACAGGCATTGGTGTACGCCCATGCCAAGAGAAACGGAGCCTTGCCGCTTTCCGTGAGCAGGCTCTCGGCAGATCCATATCCATAACAGGGATATGCCAGTTCCCAGCCCAGCTAGGCCTAGTCTGGATGCAATCCACGCACAACGTCCAGCCAGCGAAAACAAGGGCAGTCCGCCTCCAGAGACCGGGAGGATCATTGAAGAAGAAACAGGCAAAGTACCAAGGATCAAAGTTGCAGCCAAACGCTAAACGCCGAGCATGGACACACCATGCAACGCGGAGATGGTCTCGGATAAGACGCAGCAACGGACGACGGACGGACATTCCAATGCCTGAACACGTGCAGGGTGAGGCCAGGCGAGGACCCCGAAACTAGAAGGGCTTATGGGGACGTCCCGGAGTAGTAATCGAACGCCGCGAACCAGGACACCCTGGTGAGGGCTGGGAACGAAACAGCAAGACGCTACATGAGCTATAGATCGGCGTCGTACTACGAGTGCCGTGCAGCTAGATCCGAAACCACGACCAAGCCGGTAGGAATCCGACTGCAGGTCAGGCGCAATGGCCAGCTTGGGGAGGCCAATGCTAGACTGGCAGCACAAAGATACCGGCAAATCGGAGGCACCAACTCTCACAAGAGACATGCGACGGCTCTCAACCAACCGGCAACGAGTGCTTCCGTTGGCGTGCAAGTCACAGGCAATGCCCGACTTGGGCTTGGTGAGGGGTCAGAACACTGGCTGATCTGGGACTGCCATAACGCTACAGGGCCATTGCATCCGACCCCGAGCACTCGCTCTGAAGCCTTGCTGCAACGCCTGCCCTGCTCTGGACGCAATGATGCAGTTTGTTGCCACCAACCCATCTTTCTTACTCCAGCGCGGCCTACAGCAAGATGCACGAAATGACCGCGCTCAAATACTTGGGTGCGCAAATCGATTAGCCCCAGTTTGCAGTACGCAGAATCAGGCCGATGATTGTGGGCAATCGACATCTGTTAAGTCAACGTAAAGAGGTACATGATATTCATTCCCATCAGTGTATTAGCCCTACTAAGCATTGCCGTCGCTCGAACCCCTATCTCGACGGCCATGTTTAGGCTGCCAGATCCGTGAATATTTGTCTCATTGCTTCCGAAGCAACATTAACCCAGATCCCGACCTCCTCTTTTTCCATGCTAGAAAACAGTGCCTCCTCGTTGTCGTTGGATAGCCAGTAAGCGTTGTCGTCGTCTCCGGAGGCCGAAACTTCATCGTATGATGGCGGGAAAAAGAATTGAATACGACCGTTGTCGTGGGTGGTTTCCCACCACTCGGGGCTATTTTTGATTCTTAGAAGGATTCTCTCAACTGGTTTGTTGATGAGCCGCAACGCCTGCTCGTAGTATTCGGTCTTTGTGAGAATGGCCCACTCCTCATGGCCAGGAAGAATCTCGACCGGAGCATTGGAGTCAAGACCCCGCTGTTTTCGGATATCAGCAGACAGCTTGTTGGCTTCCTCGTCTTCGGCCAAATCAAATATCAGCCACCGTGTTTCATTCGCCCTCATTTCTGCTCTTTCGCAGAGAGCATTGTAGATATCCGTCAGGCTGAGCTCAGGGTCATCATCAGCTTCTTCGTTTAGGGGAAAGATAATGGTAGAAACCTTTTCCTCGGGATAGAAGAAGAACAGGCTCATCTTGGGGTCGCTTTCATCGGATTCTGGAGATGTCACCATGTACTTGTGTGGCTGGGGCTCCAAGACTTCATAGTCATAGTGGCGGAAGATGTCGGCCTGGGCAGAGCCGAAGAGATACAAACCCAGAGAAAACGAGGACAAAGGGAATTTCATTTTTTGATTGGGATTTGGCAAACAGATTGGACAGGACGGTAGAAAGGTGTTGCATAGAAGGACGGGCGTGGCAGGCAGGGAGACCAAAGACTAGGATAGCAATCTTGCACAAGTAGCCGGCATCCGCCAACCATTTAATACCTACAAAGTTGCTTGCTAGGAGGGTACATCAGCGTTAGTCGGATCGGTAGATGCTGGAAGTGAGCAAAGTGGACGATGTCTTGCACATTGATATTGTGACTCCGTGCATCCCTGTGCACCACAGGCCGGTGCCGATGGAGACTTGTGCACCAAAGCACAACTAGGGGTTCATTACTAGCGGTATAACACTTCGTTGCAAAGGATTACAAGAGAAGCATGCATCAGACAAGCCCAACAGAAGCTGGGGACCCCAAGGCAAGGCCGATGCTGAAGCATGATTCTCCCACGGCGATCGAAGGAGGGCTGGATGCAGTGCTGTGTAGACACAAACCTCTGCTATCCTAGCTGCAGGCGCGTGGCATGATCTGTGATAGTGCTTACTGTGTTTCCGTTTCCATGCAGAATGTGGCCGTACAGTCATACGCGGATCGGCCTTACAAGCCACGGTATATCCACAGCGAAAGCCAGGAGTCTGCCTAGAGCTGCGGATCAAAGGCTGCACTGGTATATACGGCGCTAATTGCTGTATAAGCTCGAGCATCCTCTAAGAACGGAAGAAAGGCCCGAGCTTATCCATTCTGAGCATTCAAGCCATTTGGTCGAAAGTCATGCCAAACTCAGCTTGATTATTAGGGCTTCTTAAGGTTTAGACTCGTGTCATGCTTATTTTGAGGCTGCCAACACTGACGCTCATAAAGGAGACGCTGATCTCCAGATAGGCCAGACCCAAAAATAACGGCCTCTTTCTCGAGCCCGGGATGTATAGTCGCGATTGTCCGTGATGATATGCGTTGATGTGGTGACTAGCCACTGGCCGCCACAACAAGCAAAGCTATTGCTATTGTTAGATGGACTTGTCGGCACGATCTTTGAGCTGTAGAGACGCGCTGGGTAGTGGTTTGCAACAAGAAAAGAAACAGCTCGGCCCGGGAGCGAATGTAATCTTGGGGACTTCAACTTGAACGGAGTCGTTGGTACAGCACCGTGCCCCGTGTGTCTTGATCGTCCTCAAAATAGACCTCTGCCATGCCGCTACCAGCATATCTGGTGGTAGCGCAGGTGATTACACTGCTATTATTGATAATTTCCGTGGGGGCCAAGTTGAAGCGTGCAGGGGGGGTGG
>NETT01000522.1:0-16342 GCA_003449175.1 Ceratocystis smalleyi
CCCCCCCGCCTACTCTGCTTGCCTGCATTTTGTCTTCCTTTACCTCTTCACCCCCCCTCTCGCTCCTTTTCCCACCCTCCACCCCTTGATTGCCTCTAGCCTATCCTCGTCGACTCGGCCCTTGATTTAGCTGCTACGATCTAGCTCGGCCGGAATCACCGCGTTTATCATTATGCACTGCTGTTTGCTTATTGCAAGTCTGCCTGGCTTGTCTCTTTCCTTGTCCTACCATCACACTGTCTCTTTGTCTAACGGCAATATAGCGTTGTGTACACATGGATAGAGGGGAGTGAGGTGAGAAATCGAGAGTAGTGCTTGCGGCTGTGGATATATCCCTTGGCCTCCCCCCTCCTTTCCTTGGCACCTCCTTCTCTTTTGGTCGCCCCCTCTCTCCGTCTTCCTCTTCTTCTCTTTGTTTTCCCACAGACATCTTGAGACTTCGCTCTCGCACTTAACTAATCCTTTCACGCACCAACTATCTACTTGTGTACCCCCGTGCTTCTGTTTCTATCCGCATCTATCTTTGCCCGCATTGCACTTTGTATCTCCTTTTTCCCGTGTCTCTCTCCCCCCCTGCTTCCCTTATTGTCTCGCGCTCTATTGCACATAATGGGGCTGGCCACCGAGTACAACAAATATCGCGATGTGCGCCTCATCTTCGGATGCCACTTCGAGAACATACACTGCATCAATGTAGCTGGTATGCTGAGCAAGCTGGCTGAGCATGTCAGCCAGGAAGATGGTTTCATGTACCTCCAAGCCCTCATTGAGTTCGTGAACCATACTGCTAACTTGCTCTACCGCCTCGGGGAGTATCTCTGGACCTACAGAGTAGACAAAGGCCCGCAAATACTGCCGTACCTGCAAATATTTCTGCCGAGTCTGCGCAAGACTCTAGTTGACATTGGTGACTTCTACAAGGACAGCAGGTACACCAAGAGCAAGAGATGGCGCTGCATGTACCACTATATGACTGAGGACGTCCAAATATCGCTACTAGAGCGCTTCAAGCTGTATAATAACTTTCTCGGTGCCTTGTCCGAGTTCCTGCTCCAGTATATCGCCTTGGAGTCGAGGGAACTGGAAAGCCTCAAGGAACGCATTCTTACCCTTCGCAAGGGCCAGAAAATTGGTACGATCGAGAGCTCTGACGAAGATCGACATTGAGATTGAGTACTAATTCGTTGCATAGAGCCTCCGCTTGAGCCAATGGACGAGCTGGCTGGGCCGGGCATGGCACAGAGATGGGGTGGGGTGAGTCGAACATGTTTCTTGTTTCTTTTTCCTTGTTCTTTTTTCATGCCCTCCCCTTCGAAGATCAATTGTACTGAAACATGGCATTAGGACCTTCATTGGGCCGAAAAGATCTTCGCTATGTCGCTCCACTCACGAACACCGCTTAAGGGCCCTATGACGTAAGTCAACCCAGGCTTGGCGAAGAGGAAGCCGAGAAAAAAAAAAAAAAAAAAAACCCTTGACGGAATCCTAACAGCGTACATACAGATCTTCGGCCGATGACATCTCTTCATCGTCGTCTAAGCTACCCCTAATTTCTATGGGATCCAAAGTTCTGTTTCGGAGGTAAGACAACAGAAAAACCCATTAATACCCAAGACGCAAATACAGACAGTTTCACAAGTTGCTCTAAGCTGATATTAGTCTGCTGACACCCCACAGGGAATTCAACAACGGCCGTCTGATACTCACTGTCCACATCGAAAACAATAGTAAACGGCTACCCATCTTCACGTGCCGCAACCACAAGAATGGCCAGGCCATATCTTCTGTTCGCAGCTCGCATGATATTAATGTGCAGCGCCACGGCTATGAAATTGGCCATGGCTTGACCCAGCCGGTGAACTCGCTGTGTGTGAGATACCTTTCCGAATCCAAAGGACGCCTGAATCAATGGATGATCCTAGCATTCAACAACTGGGAGGGTGAGTGAGGAAAAATAAAAACCATCCCGAGAGGGAACGGGGAGCAAGATTCGGTTGACCCAGCGCTAACAATATGAGCCGTATCTTCTTCTAGAGCTGGTGCTCATGTGGACAACCTGCCATGTACTCAAATGCCACAGCAACCCGAAGCCCAGGATGACGATGGAGGAGTTTCAGCTTGACGGCGAAGAAGAGCTGTTTCAAGGGTAAGTTGTGGTGCGAGCGGACAGAACAAAGAAGAGAGTACCGTACTGACACATGGCTGCCTATGCTGTTCTAGTGTCATCATCGATGCCAATGGCGTACTCAGATCTCTCTGTGTTCTCGAGGAGACCAAGACCGGCGGCCGCCGCCTGTACTGCGCTGTGTATGAAGGCCCCCATATACGGTGCACAATATGGACAGCCTTCAGTAAGTTTCCCATTCCCTTTCCCGTCGTATGCGTGTGTCTTTTGTCTATCGTTATTATAGTGGGACCAATGCGGCAGCGTTACACGAGAAGTGGGGTCGGGGCGACACGGTTGAAAACCCTAATACTAACCAACCCACAACAGTTACACACGTCAGTAAGTCGCCAACTTGGCTGGAGCAGAAATCGGAACGCCGTGTGCATCTCAAGGATTTACAACTATACATTTTTTCGAATGACTTTGATGAGCAGGCCTATCGCAGAACACCGGGCGGTGTGTTCCAGGTGGACTTCTGTTCTGAGGAGGGTGAGTTGACGCTTCCTGTTGCTTCGTTCTTGGGCCTGCTGGGGAATACGTAGCGCTAACATTTCGTGAACAGCCTGCAAACACTTTGTAGCTTTACTGGCCCCTTCACAGAATGCGAAGATGCTGGGGGCTTCGTAAGGGGGAAGCTGGTGATTTGAGTTTATTGGGTGCTGGCGGTTGGTGGCTGGGTGTTGGTGGCTGCTGGCTGCTGGCTGCTGGCTGCTGGCTGCTGGCTGCTGGCTGCTGGCTGCTGGCTACTGGCTGCTGGCTACTGGCTACTGGCTGTTGTCGTTTATCGCTGCTGTATTGTTTGTTTGACTTGTTATTCTGCCGTGGGTTCTCCATGGAATTAGGCCTCGCGCTTTCATTACTCCTAGAGGCCTCTCCGACGGCATATTCCGATATCAAAGAAGTAAATTGACTGTATCTGTGTGTGGATAGATGTATATATGTGCGTAAATACATGAAAAAAAACAGCCGACACACCATTGTGTCGTAATCCGGAGATGAACAGAAAAAAGCCCAATAAAAGAAAGCAAAAAACGCTGTGCAAATACCGACGATAACAGAGAAGAACAAAGAAACAATTACTGGAGTCAGAAATCACCATGGCGTGGTTTATGTGTAGAACATGGGCGTGCGGGGGGGGGGGGGGGGGACAGAAGCGATAGGCAGCGCGGACGGAAGCGCATGTGCATATCCACCCCCTTTCGCTCCCTCAGACGTGACTTTGAATGCTGCAGCCCATTGGCGACACTCCCAGTCTTTTGCTGGACTGGCCGCGCTGTTGGTCATACTCCGTGGTTGGAGGCGAGCCCATGGCTGAAACTGTCTTTTTGATGCTATTTTTCAGCCGGCGGCTACGCGAGTCGTCGATAGGGACTGCAGTGGGCGTATCAGCACTCCTGCTACCGTCATCGTTGGTAGAGGCCGTGACCGTTGCAGCTGAGCCAGCAGACGAAGCGGACGAAGAGGAAGAGGGCGATTTCTTGCCCAGGAAGAAGCCGGCTACAGAGCCTGAGCTGAGCTTCGGACCCGAGTTTGGAGCTGCTGGAGATGAGCCGATGACAGTAGTTGCTGTTGAGGACAGTGATGCAGCAACCGACTCGGCATTCATGCTCGGGGCTACACTCGGGGTAGAAGTTGCCGAAGATGTGCGCGTCACATGGGGGCCGGATGACGTGGTAGCCATGGCGGAGGCGTCGTCAGCCTTGGCAGCTGGAAGGGTGGCGGGATTGGACATGGCAGATAGGGCAGAGGGCAAGTTAAGCAAGCAGACAGGCGGGCGGGGGAGGCCGGGCGGGGGATAGCGGCAGTGACGTAAGAGGAGAGAAAGATTCTTGTAGGTGCTGATGCTATTATTTAGGGCGAATTTTGTTGATATAGCGCCTGGAAATAAAAGAAGCCAAAGAAAAAGACGGAATTCAAAGGAATTCAAAAAGGAGGACTGGCAATGTGATGCGATAAGCTGGAAAACGAAGAAAGGCGACGAAGAATGAAGTGGAGAAAGTTGCACGTGAAGCCAGAACGATAGACGATGGAGGAGAAAATCAGGGAATAAAAAATACGAAGGAAGAAAGAAGAAGCAAGAGACAAGAAGTAAGAAAAAATAAAAATGAAAGTAAACATATATATATACAATTATCAACCGCCCCCCCACGAGACTTACCGACAAGTCCGCTTCCTTGGGCTGGTGGGCGGGCGCTGATCCGACCAGCAATTCGGGCTAGCCTGGCGATGGCCCTTATAGGCCCTGTTTCTAGGCCTGAAGCTGCACCCTTTAGGCCCTGTTTCTAGGCCTGAAGCTGCACCCTTTAGGCCCTGCCACAGTGCCTAAAAGGCCCCGGAGGCGACTGGGAGCTGCAGGTGGGTGCGCAGGCTGAGGTAAAGGAGCTTGTTCTTCTCGTATCGACACATGTCCAGGTCCTGGCAGACAAGAGCACCTCTCTTTTTCGCCCTCCCTCTCTGCCTGGCCTTGGCTCCCGCTCTATACAAGGACAGGAGCCGCCCGTCGCGACAGCCGAGTTAGAGCAACCACGTTCCAATATGAAACGCGCCCGGCCCAAAGGCTTCGGCCACTGGGCTGTGCACTACAAGTTGCCCTGCCAGAAACTGGTCCAGTCTAATCACACAAACACATGAACTTGGCTGGTTGACTGACGAGCGACGGGCTTTCGTCAACGTCCCTCCCCCCCCCCTCTATATGTGCATCACGGCCCCCTACAAACTAATTCGCCTGCAGTCTAGAACGCTCCATGTCCATTCATTGGCTGCTGGTCCGCTCTACACCTTGGTCACAAGGTAGCAACCCCCCTCCCCATCGCTGTCTCTGCCTGACCACGTGCATCAACTTCATGTGCCAGGCGCCTATGGGATGACGTATTTGCACATCTACGCGTCGTACATTACATTCAAACATATCTATCTCTACTTGCGCTGCCACCAGTCCTGCAACTGCAATCTGCCCCTCCCGGGCGACTGTAGCTATACATACAACTAGGGGAAGTGAAGGAGGAAAAAGCGAAATAAAAAAATAAACAAGGAAATGACAAACAGTCGCTCGCTGCACATGGTGGTCGCAGGCGCCCCCTCCATCCTCCCCTCACCCGCCCCTCACAGCTACAGCTCCTCCTGGATCTCGCCAGTCCCTTCGTCGTCTTCGTAGTGCTTGAGTGTCTTTTCGCGGCCAGCACCGTGCTTGCGCTCTCTTTTGAGCGCCTCGTTGAGCGCCTTGCTCCAGTGGTCCTTGTGGCGTCTGTTCCTCTGCATGATTCGTTCCACGTGGTAGTCCCAGCAGCCCTCACTCGTCTCCGTTGCCTTAGCCCGGCAGACTTCTGGCGCCTTGCTCTTCTCCACCGGCTCAGCCAATGGCCACTGGCCCCGCAGAGCGCCCATATCTTCATCGAGGAACGTGTCTAGAACCACCTGTCCCACACGGCGCTGTGCCTGGGCCAGCTCGGGCTCCTCGCGTATCAAAATCTGCAGCAAGTGTCTCATGCCACCGCTGGCCAAGAACGCAGCCCGGAATCTGCCGTTCTGGAGAAGACCGCTGTACATGTTCACCACCGAGCGTATGCGATGAGCTGACCTCTCGGCTTCCTTCGGCGTCAATCCCAGAGACGCCGTGGGCGCAATAATCGGCTGCGAAAACACCTTGTCCAACAACGGTCCCCGGCCAGCTCCGCACGTGTGCGCCATCAAACGGTCCCACTTGGCCATCACCTCCTTCAGCGCCTTGGGGTTGTTCTGCAGGGCCCCGCCAAGAACATAGCTGGCCACCTGGTCACGCGGGTAGTTCTTTGATGAGACGCCAGCCGAAGGCGGATCAAGCGAGAAGCACATGAGCGCTGCAACGGTGTCATAGTCCGAGGTCATCAGCTCGCCGTAGTATACGTCGTGCGAAATATCCTCGAGAGATTCTAGAGCTGCATCTAGAGCTGCATTGCCCTCGGCATCGCCCTTGTGTAGCATATCAAGCGCCGTGAAAATGTTGTCGGCTTGCAGGAGGGCCTTCTTGGAGACATTGTCGCCGGGGTTGTAGTAGCCCACCATGGGGCCATCCGCTGCCGTTACGTCGTGGTGATCCTCAACCGACTCGACGGCCAAGACGCTGTGTTGATCAACCAGAACAGCCCGTGTGTTTTCATCGTCACCATCGTCCTCTGGGTGGTTGATCTTGGCCTCGTTCTTGCCAGTGGCGAGATTCATCCGCACGTAAAGTCCTGGCGGTAGCTGTTGATCCTCATGCACGATCTGGAACTCCTCTGTAGGCTCGAAGACCCTGGGGTAGCAGTCTGTAGGGTTTGAGGTGTGGCAAATCATGTCGCGATGCAAGGCAGCTTGGTTGCGGTGTAGAGGCGAGGCGTTGGCAAGGATCGAGGGCACCAGGGCGAACATCAGCTTGGCTCCCAGCCTCTTGGAGGTAGACTGGCGACTGTTCAGTCTTAGTGGACGATAAAGCATTTTGATTTTCTTTTTGGGGTTGAAAGAAAGTTGCAATTGCTGTGCTCTGGAGCAAGTGAAGAAGATGGAAATAGGATAAATTCAAGAGCTGAGGCAAATCGCATAAAAGAAAAAAGGAAAACCAACACCGTATTGAATCTTGTCATAGCCAAGTCCAGATCTCGATTTAACACCTACCATCTAAGTTGGCCCGTGTTTTCGACCATCTATGAGGTCACGTGAATATTGCAAGCGCTAGGAGCCATGATTCAACCAGGGACGCCGGTGCTCGTTTTTGTGCCGCATCGACAGATTTGGGGCCCGTCTTCGGCTATTCCAGAATATGAGGGGTCGTTTGGATCCATAAATATCCATATGAACGATATAGAGGTCGGCGTAGCAGGAGAGAATCTGCATGACGTGGCATAGAGACGGTGGTGACGATCTTCCCTAGGCTGCGCATTAAGGAAGAATACGCGTTGTTGTGCTGCTGGTGCTGGTGCTGGTGCTGGTGCTGGTGCTGCTGTAGCCACCAATAAGCAATGAATCGCTGCATATACAGTAATGGGAGAAAAGGCGCAAGCATTGTAGGTAGACGTTAAATAACACATGCATACAGGCGCAAGCATTGCAGCGGACGGCAATCTTCCATCACACCAAGCCCCGCTTCTTTTTGTGCACTATTGCCCGAGAAATACCCGAAGTAAAGGCCAATAGCAGCTCGGCTAAATCCAGCTTCAACTGACGACCACCCTGTGTGTGAGGCTAAATTCCACCATCATCGCCCTCAATTCCACTGTCCAGCTCCCAAAACCAGGGCACCAATTGCTTCCGCCGCCTAGAATCTACCCGCTTTCTTCCGCCTCCACCGCATATCTGCCATGCTCGCTGTACGCCAGAGGGCTGTGCGTTTGGCACTGCGTGCCCGCCCTGTCCGCAGCCAGCAGCGCCACTCGTCGAGTCACGGTCACGAACACGCCCACCATGGACACGCCGCCCCGGTGAACGAGTCTTTCGGTGTATGTACCTCCAGCTAGAACCTTTTTACCTGCCGCACAGCTCTCGCTTCCGGCCATATCTGCCTTGGTGGGAGCCGAGGTCGTGGCCGGGGCCGACTTCCCCCGTCTCTGCCGGGCTAACTGGCGCCCCACGGGGCGGGAACATGGCTCATCCTAGGCCTAGATCCGCCAAGGGAGCCAGGCGAAGGCACTGGTCTCCTCGGCATTCGCAATGGGTAGCGCCATGTCGGAACTTTTACGCGCATCAGCTGCTAACTGACTCCGTCCTCTAGCCCGGCTTTTACATGTTTGCTGCCGCCCTGCCGGCGGGAATTGCCCTGTACAAGCTATCCCAGCCTGATGCTCATGGCACTCAGCCAGCAATCACCCGCTATCTGCAGCAGTACATGGCCCTGGGAGACCTGTGGGAGGAACGCAACAAGGGCCACGTTGCAGCTGTTGAGGAGGCCGCGCGCGATCGGCTGCTGTTCTTCCACCAGCCCCGGCCCCACCACTACGAAGTTCGCGATATTGAGTACGTTGCTTCATAAACCCGTTTCCTAACACCACCCTAGCACCACCAAGCCGTCAGCACGTCATCTTCGCAGCCACATTGAAGACTTGCTGACTCATATATCTGCTACAGATCTCTTTTTGCTGGCTCACAACGCTGTGTGCCGCCTAGCATGAACGTCAATCTGGACAAGGTCACCGAACACTACAGAAACCTACACCATGAGGACGAGGCACGCAAAGCCAGAGTTTTGGCCTCGAAAGCTGCTGCCAGTGCTTAGTAAAGCTCTGCCCTCTTTCGCCTCGCTTGTTGTGCAACATCCATTACAGAACTACAGACAGACAATGCATGCCGCCAGTTAGCTGCATCTTCACCAGTAACCGTTTATATATTACCCTACGACACGCTTCCATAGTTAATGGGCAGAAAACACAAACAGACAGACAGACAGACAGACAGACGACATGGGAACAGGCCTCTAGTAGATTTCCTTTGGATCTTGGAGAATCGCTAGCGAGGGCATAGTTTCCATCTTTGAATACTATCATCGTCATGTGCAAAACCTCTTCCACAAATGTCTTCTCCTGTAAACCCCTTTCCAGAGAGTGATAGGGCTTGGCAAGCCCCTCATTATCCCCTTACCTTCAGTTCGCCTCCTTCGCATGTACTGATGCTGATACTAGAGACACAAGACGCAAAAAAGACATGTCATAAATATACAGCCACCCGAGGGATAAGTCCTAGAACCTGAACCATACTTGGCATCTGCCCATATAAACTAGCATTGTCACTTTCGTTACTGTCATTTGAACTATCGTAACTTTTTTTTGATTCATTCGTCACGAAGGCATCCCAAACCATGTGCATTTGCCCCGTGTGACCTTGCGAGATAATGCAGAAACCTCCAACCCTTCCAGAAACACCACGCAAACATTTACTTGAGGGGAATGAAACGCGAAGAGTGGGTGGCACCAATACCGGGGCGACCGTGCTTGACGGGCTTGCTGTAAGCTGGTTAGTAACTTGAAACTTGGCTTGGAACCTACGCCGCCTAAAGCAGCACAGGAAGACCGGAAGAGCCCAGAGAAAGAGGGAGGGAGAATACGTACTAAGAGATAGAGAACTCACCCAGGTAGTGACCAACCATCTCAGGCTTGACCTCAACCTGGTTGAACTCCTTGCCGGAGTAGATACCAATGACGGAACCAATCATCTCGGGGACGACCAGCATGTTACGGAGATGGGTCTTGACGGGCTCGGGCTTCTCGTTGGGCTCAGCCTCCTGCTTGGCCTTGCGCAGCTTCTTGATCAGACCCATGGGGCGACGCTTCAGACCACGGTTGATCCGGCGGCGGGCACGGGCGTGAACGATCTTGCGGAGCTCATCGGAGCTCAGGTCCAGAAGACTGTGAAGAGAAAAAAGGTCAGATCATTTCTAGTCTATATAGACAAAAGGGGCAAGTAGGGTGAGGGCCGCGCTAGTTGTATCAAGTGTAATCCTGCAACCAGAGACATGGCAACACCTCAGCCATGTGCGGTGCTGCCCCATGCCTCATGTCTTCCACCTATCAAGCCCTTGTCCATGTCCTCGGCACAGATGATAGTCCAAGGTTGATACGTGGTTTCGTGAAACTTGGTGGCACCGTTGCAAGATCGGATTAAAAAGCGCAGCGAGTCGAAGAGAGGAGCATAATCGGAGAGGTTGCTATATAAGCAGGGAAAGGAACGGGCACAACGTACGCATCGAGGTCGACACCGCGGTAGGAGAACTTGCGGAAAGTTCTCTTGCGCTTGAGCTCAGCAGCCTCAACGGCGTTCTGTAGACGCAAGAGTAGTTAGCCAGCTGCGCCATATTTCCACATTGCATTGCTGCAATTATTTACGACTTTGTGTGTTCGTGTGTCTATGGGTATTTAAATCGCGAGATAATCGGTTGTTGGACATTCGGTGGATGTGAATGTCCAGTGGTCCAATATCGATTAATTTTGGTTTGGAAGTTTCGGGTGGGAAAGAGAATGAGAACGGTATAATCCGGTCCGAGAGAGGATGATGAGGGGCATCAAGAATATGGGATAGCACATACGTATTCGTCGTCAGCCATTTTTGCGGATGTGTTGTGTGGTGAATACGATTTCCGATTGACGATGTCGCGAACTGCGTTATGACGGGTCGTGGTGGATAGACTTGCAATAGGGAAACGACTGGGAATTTCGCCTTCAGGGCTTTAGTGCCCTCTAGTGTTCCCACACGTGATTTTGTGCTTTGTGGGAAGGAAACTGGGGACTTTGTGTGTAAGATCCACACCATGCGAGCCGATAAGAGTGGAATGCCTCGCGATAAGATAAGATAAACGCCTCAGTTAGAAAGTGGGGGCATAGACGTGGCGCTGCTGGTGGGGCCATATAGACATCTATAAGCTACGTCCGTCTCAGCTCAGTAGTTTATAAATTGTGTCCCGGCACTTCCTTTTAAGAGAGCATCTATTAGTGCCATGAAACATACCAACGCGAACATACAGGTCATTCTCAGCAGTCTTATGAAGGACCAGGCCTCGGAGGCTGTTCGAGTCACATTTTGGACCCGCCAAGTCGAGGTCTTTTCCAAGATCCAGGGCCTTGAAGCAATGGGAGAATGCACAGAGACTGAATGTCGTAACCCCTAATCCAGCTGTCAAACTTGGCCGAGATAAAGGCTAGGCTTCTTCGTCTATACTGCAAGCTGAGGAGGTGGCGTTGCTGACTCTTGATGTACACATTATCCTCAAAACATGAAGATAGACTTGTAAGCTTGCCGTCAAGTACAATATACCCACCGGTGATGATTCCGAAGGGATTGGAACCAGGAATGGCCATCCGTACTTCTTATTCTTGGGCGCTCTCGGGTGTACACTATTAGGTTTGATAAGTGTCGATTGGGTCCCGGTTATGGGTTACGAAATCGAAATACAAGCAGAAAGCGCCGCCCTCAATATCACGAAAGATCTTCACTGCCGCCTCTTCTGAAGCAACTTGGCCACCTTTGACTTGGACAAAATCGTGTAGGCAAAAAGAGCAGAAAGAACAGGCCCCAACTGTCTTGGTATCACTGTTGTTTGAGTGCGTAGAATAGTCCTGAGCAAAGTGGATATGGATTGGGATGGCTTATATCCACCAAGCCCAGCGGCATCTGGCGAAGGTTGAGCTGCTAGGCGGCTAGCCAGAACATTGTCGCAGATATTCTTGGCAAGTGACAAGAACGTCCTGCAGAAGTTATGAGGATTCATTATTGTGTCCACTAGGAAGCATTGGTTTGGTGGCGTGTTAGAAGACTTGGTTTCCTGCTTATCAACTGAGGGTCTCACTCACACACCTATGCTCATACCATCGGCCAGACATGTGTTTTTTTTCCCGTTTCCGAGTATCGGTGAGTCTGCGCAGGCCTAAGGACTTATTGTATTCCTTCGCTTACTTCTCTTGGTTTCTGCATAATGTCAGAATGGGTGTGCATAGCATAGTGGTGGCTTGCGCGGGAAAAGACAGAGTGTGTTGGCCGAGTGAAAATAGCACAACTAGGGCTCTGGTCAGATAGAAGAAGCTGTTAACGTTGATATTGGCTAGACAACGGGGGAAGACGGCAGGCTGAGTGGCTATTAGATGGGGATTTGCTATCCATTTATGTGTGCGTGCGTCGATACCATATACTGACGGCGCCCAAGGCTGATCTCTGAATTATCACGCAAACGTTTGCTTAAGGGGAACAAAGGGGGATCGATCTGTTAGATACCTTTTCGGTTCTTAGGCTGTTTCTCTAACCCATATTAACCCTAGAACAACAATTTGGGCTCCACTCCTTTGGCGTGCTTGGTCTTCACCCACGCCCTTTTTCAACACGACATCACATGCAAATTGTCATATCAGAATACCCGCTCCAGATCCTATCGTGTCTTTACTTGGCTTGTCCTGTCAACCTCTACTACATACCGAATAATGTCTGCGCCCTGGGACTCAGTGCCTATCCAGGACTTGCTGGTTGTGCTTGTCACAGGCGCAAACAGGTAGGTAAACCTTCGTCCTCCCCCTTTCTACTACATGGAAGACACTAAATCTGAATGGTACTGACCGCGTCGTCTACAGTGGAATTGGTCTTGGAATCGGCCAAAAGCTTATTGATGACTTTCTCGCCCAGCGTTCTAGCTCATCGCATCTTATTCTGATCCCAACTACACGAAGCCCCTCCAAGTCTCGCGAAACTGTCACTACCCTACGTGCTTATTTGACCATTGCCGCCAAGAATTTTGCAGCAAAGTCATCCACAACAGACCCGAAAACTTCAGCCAAGATCATTGACAGCGTGCGTCAACGCGTCCACATTGTCAGTATCCAGCTAGACCTGTGTGATCTAAAAAACGTTTACCATGCTGCGCAGACGCTTGTGTCTGGACGCGTGAGCAACCCACCATCCAATTATGGCACGCCGGATGCATTAACAGACGTCCGCATTCCAAAGCTCGACTCGGTAATCTTCAATGCAGGCTTTGGTGGCTGGACGGGCATCGAATGGGTGAAAATGATCAAATGCGTGTGGAGGGAAGGCATGATAGGGTCATGCACCTGGCCTGATTACAAAGCCTCTTCACCGGGCGGTGTGATTACACAGAGAGGAGCCACTGGCGAGGTGAGTTTATCTTTGGCTGGATTAACATGTCTTTGTTGTGAAATAGTAGCTTGCCAACTGTATTCTTTCGTCATATATGGCCTTGACATTCTAACATCAGAATGTTCTATAGATTATCGACGAACCAACACTCGGCACCGTCTTTTGCTCCAATGTGTTTGGCCATTATACATTCGGCCACCAACTTGTGCCGCTTCTTAGTCGGGAAAACTATGGAGAGACTCCTGGGCGCATTATCTGGACTAGCAGCATTGAGCCACAAGCCGAAAGTCTATCTTTTGACGATATCCAAGGCGTGGCTTCGCTAGCTCCCTACGAAAGCTCCAAACGACTAACAGATTTGCTTGCCATTACTCACACGCTTCCCAGCGTCAGCCCCATGGCCGAATCATTCTTTGTGGATGACAGAGCCGACAGTAACATGCGTCAAAAGGCCAAGCCGACCATGTACGTCACCCACCCGGGCGTGGTTGCTTCTCCGCTGTTCCCTCTGGCATCCTGGATGTTCCATATCTACCGCCTCACCATGTACTTGTGTCGTATTTTTGGTTCCCCCTGGCACCCTGTCGAGGCATATGCCGGTGCAACTGCAGCCGTATGGCTAGTTTTGAGTTCACAGAAAGCTCTGGACCAAGTGCAAGCTCAGCAGACAAAGTGGGGGACGGCTGCCAGTCCAACAGGAAGAACCTATGTGAAGCCGACAGAAGTCGACGGATGGGGATGGAACTCGAAAAGCCTAACTGCGGAAGATATCCAGAAAGAGATTGCCGAGCCCAACCTTATGCGAATGGCGGTGGGCAGACATCCGCATGCCACAGATGCTACTAAAGAGAGTAGGATGAAGATCGAAGAGGAAGGGGCTCGCATATGGCGCGAAATGGAGGACTTGCGTGTGAAATGGGAGGCTATACTAGATCTTTGAAGAGACGGCCTGCTGTGTAGTTCGAAAAAAAAAAAAGAAAAAAAACATGGCCATGGCTACTGCATGGCACAGCCGTTTTCGTAATTATTCAAAGGAGGCCCACCCAGGCTTGCAGTGCATATACTGTGTCGTGGGGCGAATTTGCCCGTGCTTTCTCCCGAAGCACGGACAACGGGTTTCGTAAGGTCAGACATCTTAGCAACATAATATTAGTAGCTAAGTAGCGACACATAATTTCAATAGGGATCTAAAAGCCCTCATAATATAAGACAATGAAACCAGGCAAAATGAAGCTGTAGGTAGATAAAACAGCAGCGGGTCAGCTGTTACGAAAACAGTCAAGACTGCTATACTGCGCCTTCCTGGGTATTACCCGAGCGTCAGGCCGGCGCAAAACTGTCGGGGGTGACCTGGCCGTGGAAGATTTCGTTGGACCTGTTGCGGCGCAAGAGGTTGCTAGTGTCCCGGCCAAATAGCCCGATACACATGGGCAACGGGACAACAATAATGCTTATTACAGCCTGGAAAATCAAGCTCTTTTTCATATGGTTCGGCGGACTAGCATTGTCTCCCGCTTCAAGCGCATCGCTAATGACAATAAAGCATGCACCGAGTAGCTGCCCTAAGGACCAGGCTAATGTCGACGTCACTTCAGAGCCAACGGGATAACTTAGTTCAGCCAAGAACTCAAGCGCTACAGGGATAACGCTAAATGAAGCCGCACCAAGTACCCCGAGCACAATGTACGGACCAACAACCTTGCGAGTCTCTGGCATCCAGATGAAAATGGTGTACATAGTAGCGATGATGGGCACGGCGCACTTCAGAGCAGGCAGGAACTTTTTATGGCGGTCGAAAATAGGCGATGTAATGGCTGAGCATATCAGGCCAGCCACGATAAGGACGGCACCGCCAATGCCAGCATCATCCTCGGAGATGCCATACGGCTCGAGAATCTGATTTAGCAAAGACGAGATGTTGTTAAAGAGACCGACGTAAGTTGCAAAAGGAATCAAGACAAGCCAGATTTCTACAGAGCTAGAAATAGAACGTAGTGAGTCGCTTAGGTTGGGGCGCTCGACAATCGAAGTGTGCGATACGGGAGTGGGCGGTTTGGCGGGGATGAAGAACGTGGGAATGCTTGCGATAGTAGCCTAACAAAAAGATGGGTTAGTATGAGATGCAGGAGTTTACCTCGTGTGGCCGGCTTGTCAGGGCGGGTCGACTCACTATTACTGAAACATAGAGCACCGCATCAGAAATATCGGCAGGTTCCTTTACCCACATAGGAGTAATAAGCTGTGCCAAAGCTGCACCCAGTGGGTTCGAAAGTGTTGCTATTGCTGTGGCCACTACTCGGTCCTTCTCGGTAAACCACAAGTCGGAGTAGGTTGTTGGCGCAGACAAAATAAACGGCTGGGCGAGGCCAATTAACACTTGCGATACCATTACCAATGGGTATGTTCCACCGTCTCTTGAATGTGAGCTAGCATAGCGCACCCAGTTTCCCACCAGCAATAGCGCTGAGGCAGCCATAAATGAAGGCTTGGGTCCCAGATGCAGCAGCTTTATAGTAAAGGGCGCGCATATGCAGTAGGAGAACTGGTAGGATATCGACAACCAATTGACGCCAGTTTTGCTCGTGCTGTAGTATTTGGCTGCATGATCGGAAACAGGCGCAAAGAGAAGCCACTAGAGATGAGTATTAGTGTGAGCAAATATTTTCTTTTTCCCATGGACCAAAGGCAAATGACTTACCCCCCAATTTACTGCTAGATTTAGCAAAAACATCTGGAACATTCCCAGCCAGCGCCTTCGATACGTCTTGAATACTATGTCATGGGTAATGCCATGACTGCGACTATCTGGCGATCTATTGCGCTCTGCCAATTCATGAGCGCCAGTTTCAGGGAGACCTTCTTTGTTGAATGGACTCGGAGGCGACTGAAAGGACGATGGAGATTGAGCGGAGGCTGGAGCAGGAACAGCCGATTCAGTGTCCATTTTCATGTAGGCCGCACCAGGGGTCTTCTTGAGAGAAGCCATGATTGTGGAGAGAAGTAGAGGGGTTCGGGTCTTGAAGGGGGCCCGGAAGGACTAGACGGGGGGACAGATGTAGACAGTGAAATTGGCAATATGAGGAAAATACAGACTGGAAAAATAAAGAGAAGACTTGGTGTGTCTTGTGGAAGAGATAAGAAATAAGAAACAAAAACAAGAAAAAAGCAAGTCTGGAAGTTTCTTGGCTCGAGCTCACGGAAGGGGAAACAAGAAATACCCCTAGTCCTAACTACTCAAGCACAAACACAGCCAGAAACATAAGGGTCGTTACAAGACAGGACAAAGACGAAGACGAGGGGGCAGGTATTGGACATGTATATGTACTTGTGCAGTAGATGTGTACTTGGGGTATATAAGGTTGTTTTGCGTTTAACCAAAAAAAGATGCGATGTATCATCCGCACGGATAGGTACAATGTTGTAGGTTTGCGACCCTCAAGGACAGGGAAACAGGCAAAAGACTGGAGGATTCGTGACAAGCACATCTAGCCCAGAAAGGCACAAAAGGCCAAAGGCTGGGCCAAGAAGGTGAGCAACGGCAAAGGAGAAAAGAAGATGATGCAAACGGGGCCAGCCAGCCAGGGGTAGCGGGGGGGG
>NETT01000523.1:0-16315 GCA_003449175.1 Ceratocystis smalleyi
CCCCGTCTCCATCCCCCCTCCCTCTCCTCGCCAGGCCGATCACGTCTTCGCCAGACGGATGTGTGCAATTCCCTCCCTGCCATAAGCCTGCCCTGCAGAGAATTACCCAAGAAAATAAATAAGTGGGCCTTGGCGTGTAAGTCGCTTATGCCGGGCGGTCTTGAGTCTTTTCTGTGGTGCGAGATTAGGCCATTTCGGGCTGGACTTGCATGCTATGGTTTCGCGAAGAGCTCTAATAGAAAACTCTGCCGTCTAGTCGTTTTTTTCCCCCGGTTGCTCGTCAGATCTCTGTGTCTGGATTGCCCTCGCCTCTGTGGAAGGACACAAGAGACACCATCGCTACCAAGCCCCGTTCGCCTTTTCCACCTACAATCACCAAAAGAGATGGTCTCCATCTTAGCATTCCTCCAGCTTGGGTTTTGTGGACTGTGCGCTTCTTAGGCTTGGTCCAAGTGCTTTGCCAATAACGGGTAGACTTATCTGCATCTTGAAAACATGGCCGGGAGTCACGCATGCATTGCCACTTGGGCTGGCAATTTCTGGAAATTTGTCCACAATCAACCCTGTTGTCTTTCTTGCACGCACTCGAGGTGGGGGGGGGGAGGTTGCTTAGGCCTGGGTCTGGTCGGGATTCTGTGATTCCGCCACCTAAACATGGAGGAGGTAGCAGTTCCGCAAAAGTTCCTCTAGGCCTATCCTCTCTGCTCGTGAAGCCCAGTTTCTCTTCAACGTTGCAGTGTCACAAGACTACATGTTTAGACCGTGTTTCTAAGCACGATGCTGCCATCCCCTCTGATAACGCCATTCTTCTTGGCTATTCTTAGGTACTTGGTGCTTTGCCAATTTCCACGCACGGGAAGAGATTGCCTCCGCTCGAGCGTGAAGCTTCAGCCTTTTTTTCTTCGCAATGTTGCTTGTCCTCAATCCATGCAGGGCTGCAAATACCCCAGCGCCATCAGCCATTCCTCTTATTTCATGCGTTTGGTGTTTTCTAGCTCGGCCTGGAGTGACAGAAGAAAGCTGGTGGGTGTCAAGTTGCATAGCCCGTAACCCTGTATCCTAGAACATCTGGCTTCTGCTATGCACGGACTTAAGCAACGAAGGCCGCAAGAAGATCTTTTCGTAGCAAAACGTAGCCATGAATCCTTGTCCTCTTCACAGCAAGTTAAAATAAGAAACCCACTGTTAATCCAGTGCTGGGGCACCCGCAACGCCTAGTATTAAGTAATGGAAACAATACGGCTGATGATGCCATACTCCCAGTCATCGACGTGCTGTGTGTAGTTTTACTTGTAGTTTTGCGGTCAAGGGTTTGGACAGGACCCCTTGTTTCCTATTGAGTAATGGTCTCGGCTGAATGAAGGACTAAGAATGAGCATTTGCTGTATCCGGTATCTCATCCGGGACAACATGAGTTAGAATGGCAAAAAACAGCCTCTTCCACCGGCGGCCCTCAAAAGGGAAAGAAAAAAGAGAGAAAGAAAGAAAAAAGGAAAAAGGAAAAAAGGCCGTCGCCCGACGTACCGAACACTATATCGCCGGTGAGAGATCTTTTAGTCATCAGCACTTCGCGTCCGTGCTGGCTACAAAATGTGGTACGTGATACAGGATCAAGCTCAAGCTCGTGGCATTGTCATGTTCACATATGACTCTAGGAAAGTAGTATGGAATCAGAATGCCAACGGCCATGCTTTTAACGGGATATTTATAGTATCAACAGAAGAAAAAGTCGCTCGGCAACACCTTGCAACTTGGAAGCTGAATGGCGATCAAGTGTTGTATTGTAACATTGCACCTCATAGACCTCTCTAGCTTGCGCAATGACAGAGGCTCAAACGTGATAGTCTGGCGGCCCGATCAAATCAGTATATTTATGTAGGAAACGAGCTTTTGGAGGGCGGAACCCAGAATAGCCATTGAGCCCTTGCGAGATAGATTTGCCACGTTACTGTGTGTGCGCGTCTTGATGCGTCTGAAGAAACCCTCGGGTCTTCTAGAATAAAAGAACTTTTTAGGTTATCGATAAAGATAAGATAAAAACAAACCCCACCCTGCCAAATCTTCCAGTTGGTCAGCTGTTCTCAGCTGTCCGACAGAGCTTGCTACATCTTGATCCCCTTGGCCAAACCACCTCAACGTCTCCCCTCCCCCTTGACCCAATCAACCCCCAACGTCTCACTCGGCAAACCTGAACCCTGCATGAAACATGTTCAACTCACGGTCTAAAGGCGACCGTAGTCCGATTTGCCGATGGACCGATCCGTGCGTGCATGGGACATTCAGGCTCAATCTTTGTGCATACCTGCCAACAAGAATCATTGTCCACGACTACGGGTTCCCTTTTCCACAGGCTGGTTGTATTCATCCCAAGAATAGTGTATTACTTCTTGCTAGGTGTTATTGAAGCGCTCTCAGAATTACTCTAATCCTCCTCTCCTCAAATTTAAACCAACTCGAAAAGAAGAAAAGAAAAGAAAATGACAGTGTAATAATTGAATTACCCCTCTCCTTTTCCATGGCCCTGTGTACCCCGAGACTAGCTTGGGTGTTCACCAACAACCAGGGAAGAGAGGGGGCTCAGCCCTTAATATGCTAGCCCGCATTAGCAACAGAAAGATAGAATAGCCGTTTACAGCTTCTTGCTGGGAGACAGCGACACGCAGCCGTCAGCAGAGTCCTCTTCGAAGATGCCAGAGTAGACGATGCCCTCATCAATGTCAGCGGGCTGGAAACCGGACTTGGTAACATCGGTGGTCTCGCCAGTAGGCTTCTTCAGAACACCAAAGTGGAACTGGCCCTGGCCGCTGAGATCGTTGTTGATGGGCTCGGTCTGCTGGGTCAGCTCGCAGTTGCCAGTGGAGTAGAAGACCTGGATGGTGTTGGCGTCAAAGTCGAGCTTCAGGCCAAAGTTGTGGAAGGTGCCGGGAAGGAAGGGGGCAGAGAAGATCATGCCAGGCTCCTTCTCGTTGACGTTGCCAAACAGCTGCAGGGTATCAGGGTCGGAAGCGCTGCCCCCGCTAACAGTACCAGTCTTCAGGACGAACTGGTTGGTGGAGAAGCTGTTGTCCTCCAGGAAGACCAGCTGGTACTCGTGAGAAGTGTTGAGCAGGCGCTCAGCATCCTTCCTCAGCGAGAAGTGCAGAGTCTTGACACCAGTGGTGCTGGGGTCGGTACCCGAGTTGGAAGCAATCAGCAGCTCGGCACGGCGGAAACCAGTCTGGACGTTGGTCTCAGAGGGAGCGAAGATACTGGTGTCGTTGATGGTAACCTCCAGAGGCTTGGCGTCAACGTCGAACTAGAAGGTTGGGCGCAATGTTAGTGTGATTTTTCTTCGCTAGAAGGGAAAGTCAACAGAGTGACAGAGGAAGTCTGGCTTGACTTACCAGGCCAGGGCTGATGTCGGGAAACTTCAGGATTTCACTCCACTTCAGCCCTTTACCGAAGACGTTCGTAGGGTTGAAAGGGCTAGTGTCGGCATCAAAGATCTGAGGTGTGGTGTCCTTGGCAACACGACCGTCGAATGCGAGCTGGCACATCTGGGCTGCCACCGGGGCAAGAAGAGCGAGAAGGGAAAAAGACTGCATTTTGACCGGCAAAACGAAATGAATAAGATGTTAAAAATGAATGTGGATGAATGGAATTAGGTTGATGTTTAATGGGAAACAAGAAAAGAGAACTCTGGCTTGGAGAACAAAGGAAAAGAAAGGGGTGTCTTGGAACGGCACTTGGCTATCCTTATATATATACGGATACACAGGGAAGATGTTCTTCAATACATCCAGCCCCCATCTCCTCTCCTGTCCTGTCCTTCCCCTTCCCCTTCACCCTCCCCTCTACCACCCCCAATCCCGCCCCCAACCCCCCTGGTGTGCGCTTCTTCATCACCTTCACCAAGTCCTGTTCGTTTGTCCATCCCCCCTAGTCCTGGCTCCTCTTCTCCGTACTTTACCTCTATGCACCTTGTTGATCAACCTATTTCCCATTGCCAAGGCAAAATAAACGTTTGGCCTGCCTTTTTTATCCGTCCGAGCTTTCTTACATGTGGGCCAAAGCTCCCACTTCGGCCTCCCTAAGCCTTCTTCTCCTTGGTGGTTCTCTGTCTCTGGAGTGTCGAAAGAGGAAAATCGAACGGATGTCTCGTCGTCTCAGATTTCTATGCCAAGGCTTCTCAATCTCCCTTCATATGATCCTTCGCAACAAACATGTCTATGTGCTTGTTGAACACACCTTAATATGCAGGTTACCTACAAAGGAACTATTGCTGCGAAATAACAGTAGGTAGACGTAAAATAACACAATAACAATAACAATAGGTTACCTACAAGGATTCCAAGCGGAATTGGAGACCCCGGGCTAGACTAAGTCAGCATTTGCTATCTTTTCTACCGCTATTGCATACCATGCCACCCCAAGGACATCGCCGATGGCCAATACTACTGTTATGTCTAGTACTGCCGCTGCTAGCAGTTACTAGCAACAACTACCGCTCATCTCGGGCCCACGGACATCTGGCCCTGCACCATCTTGAAGCCCCTTCACTTTTGCACCTGAATGGAGTTTACAAATAACAGCGTATTACGCGGTGAATGAAACACGCCATGGCCATATACACCTCGCCCCCTCTTGTAGTTTGCCAGATGCATGGTGAGCCAAGACTCGGTTCCTCTTGATATCTCGCGCGTAGCGCAGGTCAATGTGATCTGTTTGGCATATTGAGGCGACGCCGGTTGCCAAGTTTCCCTTTCATTTGCGGGTGGCATTACTTGCTCCTAGGCAACTGAGTCTGGAGAGGCCACGACGGAGCAGACAAAATAGTAAGGAGCACTAGGCAAATCCTCCTTCTTGATGAGGAGGAATACATACTAAAAGCTGGGGAAAGGTGCACAATAAGAAATTCCGCTACCAATCACCACCAGGGTCTCTAGACCACCACACCTCCTCGCCCGACAAAATTGCCAGACCAGTTACCCGCAAACTTGGTGTTCGCTGTTGATTCCAGTAGACGTTGAATATGCTCAAGTCAAATTAGTGTTCCGCTGCCTACTAAGCCGCAGCTCCAACTAGTGTATATGAGTCTGTGTGCGTAAAGGATATGCCGTAGATGTTCGTCGTAGCCAATAGCGCTAGCGTAAAGCTTCAGCACGCAACAGGAGTAGTTCTTCAAACTCGACCGCGCCATGCCCACAAAGCCGACAACTCTCTGGCCTTCTCTTTGCTCTTCTCTTTCAACGCAGGCATAGAGCAGCTCTCGTTGGGGGGTGCCCCTTAGTCTATGGGGACTGGCTAGCAGAGGGAGGAAGGGGAGGCTGTTGATGAAGCCTGGCAGGTGTCTCGGGCTGCTTGTCAACAGCCCAGTTTTGTCTGCTCGCTCTTCACTTCTGACGACACTACTTTTGGTTGCTGTATGGCAAAGTCCGAGTGGCTACTGTTGCCAGCGGTGCTAGAATTCTTGGCAGAGCCCCTAACGCCAGAGATCAACGGCGCGCGAACAAAGCGCAGTCCAAAATGCAGCCACGCTCCCTCCTGTTTCCCCACCCATTCTTGTCTCAGTTAACTCGCACAATTCCTAAACAGCCCCTTCACCCTGGTCTCATTGAACCGGTAAACTAGTTCTAGCCTGCCTTTTACCTGTGAAACAACTTGACAAGGGCTTCAAAAGAATCGGATTTAGAAGGTTCTCTTTCTCATCTGCCGTGCCGCCGTTGCTCGGCTGAACGAATTCATCCGCCTGTGTACTGTAGAGCTGCTTTGGGAGCCGCTCTGCGAGAAGTATCAGCAAGAATGCACGCGGGCAGGCCATCCACATGTCGCTGTCGCAGAAGTCGGCTCCTCGGTTTATTATCAGATTTGAACAGCGAAATGGCAGCCAGCTAATGCCCAAATGCTAGCATGCCATGCAATACAGGAAAGGGTGGAAGCAGAGGAGACAGGGCAGTTGTACCAAGGATAGCCATCACAGGAGAAATGGACAGAGTTTGATCCTCTGGTGCGTTGCTAGCACCCTTATTCCCAGTATGTAGGGAGCAAGCACAATAGCCACCGTCGCCAACCAACCCGATCGAGTCTCTCGCTTGAATATTATTCACAGGGCCTTGGGTCAGCATTTCTCAAAGCACAGCCCGAAGGTTCCGAAAACAAAAAAGAACGCTAGCGGAGATAAAGCCTAAGGAGAAAGCGTACAAACCCAGCGGAATCTTCTTCGTCTGGGAGTACCTAAAAATAACCTTGGTGTTATGTATTGCTCCCTTGCTCATGTTTCATTGGATCTCTGTTTGGAGATTCTCGTGTTGTTTAGGTCGCCACACGAAGTCCTGGTAATTTCTCTGCGTGAGTTAGCCGGCCCTAGATAGCTCCCCTGCTGGACGCAACAGGGGACTGTATCCCATGAGATGGCTGATTTAGGCCCCAAAGGGTTTTGGCTTTGGCTTTGTCATCATGAAGATCTGTGGGAGAACATTAGGCCGCGGGACATTACAAGCCAGGAACGAGAGTAAGAAGACTGTTGTAACATATGTCTGTTAAATTCGAATTGTGTTCCAGGTCAGGTTCTCCATCCGCTCACAGCTTTGTGCGCCACGTATCTATAGCGAGTGTTTACCCGATGTTGTTCCAAGTGGAGTGGAGTCAGAATCTCCACAACCAAGACAGACACGTCCTGTCCTATGACGTGGCGTGGCATGGCATGGCGCATCGGTAGGGTCTAACCCTAGACAAAGAAGAGCTTTTTTCTTTTCTTTTCCCTGCTTCAGGGAGTTGAAACGCAACAACACTGGAGATCTGTTTCGATCGGCTGTAAGGTGCAACTGAGAACTGAAGACACAAACTTGATACCGAATAGCTGTGTCTGGTTTGACTTGGATACATTCGTCGTCTATGAAGCTGTGTTTTTGCGGTGGAATCCATTTGAGCAAACAATGCCGCGCGATCCCCGATAAAGAGTTCGCTGCGTCTCAAACCACGTGACCCCAGGCAAACAGAATAAACAGCCCAAAAACAGCCCCACCTCTCGCTCGCTCGCCCTCGCTGAGCTCGCCGCTTATCAATCTAGCAACCCCCAAGCCCAGATCTCCTCAAAACCCCGTATGACGTCCGTTGTAACCCGGCTTTGCCTATCGCTGTGGCCTGAAGTGTCATTCTTGTACATAATTGCAGTATCATGAGTTTTCTGTTTCCCCAGATTAGCGGGTCGCAATGAACACCTCCAACCCCCCTCATACAGCAAAGAGCCGCGGCCAACTGGGGAGAGCGCGTGCAACGCAAAGCTCAAGCTACAGCCCAAGCAGCAAATCCGAGTTGCCCGCGGCCCAATCACAGCTAGTATCTCCAGATTTTCGCAAGCCTGGTCCTGCTATCAGGCTTGTTATCATTGTTTTCTTGGCTCTATTACCTCTATCTGCTCGCTGCAAGCCCCACTTGTCGACCATAGCCTGGATTTAGTGTAGTACTTTTGACAACTTATACAAGGGCTGAAGGGCGTATAAGATCTTTGTAAGGGCGCCGTTAAATCTCTTTAAATCTTGGCCGCTGTCGAGCCCGAGCGACTGGCAAGAAACAGCGGCGACCAATGTCTCCTCGACTCGTTCCCGCGAGCTTTTTTGACAGTTGTTGGGCCTGCATTTGATGTTTTTTTCCCTCGTCACTGTTGCTATATCCGCTTGCTGCAACGCGTCGCCTGAGATCCCGGACGTGGTTGCTTCTCACCCGAAGACGAGACCCCGGCCCATTCCACTTTTGCGTCCTGTCTTTTCGGCGGCAACAACTTGTGCTCTATTCGTTTCTCGAGGCAATCTCTTGTCACACCGAGCTGTAATAAATTCTTTGCCCTCTCTCTCTCTCTCTCTCTCTCTCTCTCTCGCCTTGCCATCTCCGCCGGCCGTCACCATGTCCAACGTCCTTCCCGTGCAGGGAATCCAGCCCTATCACGTATTCTTGAAGGACGGCTCCGACGCCACTCTTTTCCCGTTCGCCTCTGTCACCGAGGTGCCCGAGGACCTGATACTGTTCTTGCAAAAGCTGCTCAACCATGAAATAATACACGGCGAAACATACCCGATGGCCAAGGCGCTAGACCGTGACGAGTTTGCCGCCTACTGGTTTTCTAGCTTCAATGGCGTCATGCTGCGTGGCAAGATCACAAGCATAGACCAGATTCGAACACTGGAAACTCTCAACAACAACTGCCTGGCCAGCTTCTGCATTAAACCAAACTACCCCGGCCATAGCAACCACATCTGTAATGGCGCATTCCTCGTCAACACTCTGATTCGCAACCAGGGCGTGGGAAAGCTCCTGGGCCAGGCCTTTCTCAAGTGGGCCCCTCTGCTGGGTTACACTAACTCTGTCTTCAACCTCGTATACGAATCTAACCGTGTTTCATGCCGTCTCTGGGAGTCTCTAGGCTTCAAGCGCCTGGGACGCATCCCCCGCGCGCGCTATCTGAAAGCCAGTGACGAGCCTGTCGATGCTATCATCTACGGCTACGACTTCCTCGAAAACAAGGTTGACGGCGACACACTCGATGAAAAGAGCGGCGTGGTTCCCCCGGGCCATGACCCGCGGCTTTGGCGCACTAAATTCTACCTTGCTAACCGGGCATACCCGCCCGGCGTCAATGTCCGCGAGAAAAGCTGCTTGCGTACATCAGCAGGCTCATATAAGTTGATTGACGATGTGCTGTACAAGGCGGGCCGCACCGACGGGACTGACACGCTGAAAAAAGTCATTATCAAGTTTAGCGAGCAGTTTGAACTGGCTACCGAGGAGCACTATGCTGCGCACTCGGGGATCAACAAAACTACGTCGGCGATTGCGGCAAAGTATCACTGGGGCACTATCAAAGATACCGTTGCTAATGTCATTGAGAAATGCGAGCAGTGCAGCCAGAATGTCAGTGAAGATTGTAACTCACCCTCCCCATACTTCCCCCCCCCCAATAGAAAACACCACTCCGCTGAACTACAGAAGACTAACCGTGCTAACGCGTTGAACTGTCCATAGCCCAGATCCAAGAAGAGGAACAGTGATATATACCAAGGGGGATCCTTAGCATCTGGTATAGAAGTAGACCATTCTTCGTCGCGCCGCACCCGGAGTCGACACGACACCACCCATGCCTCTTTTAGCGGCTCTAGCTGTGCGACGTCGCCGGAGAGAAATGCCGTTCCGCCACCAGGCCCCGGTCTGTTGGTCTGCGATACCGATGCCCATGCTAATGTCGTTGCTCCCACTGCATCCCCGGACAGCTACCAGGCTGAACAACCTGCCTCGGCCATGGAATATCTGCCTAGGATCCGCGAGTATACCCATAACAGCCCAACTGATTGTGTCGAGAACCAAGTTGCAGAGGTTTTGTCTAGGGCCAATATACAGGGAATTTCTGGTACAGGGACAAACTGCCAGTCTTATAGCATGCATGCAGACAGGGAAGAACGGGGGTGTTGTAGTGGTGAAAGGAGACGGAGTAGTCCAGAATCAAGATCCAGGCCGCGATAACATTCATTCTGTTGAGAGATACAACATGTATTGATTAGCTACAACGTTAGATGGACAAACGCCGCCATCGTTGTATAGGAGCGTATTAGCGTATGACATGTAACCCAATCAACATTAATACTTGGCTAGATTGTTAAGTTCGGCGTTGGGGCGGGGTGTTCGCCATGAAGGGTTCCTTAAACTACATGTTATGTTGCCGGCCTTGGCAACCACCCACGCCAAGTTTGAAAGCCACTAGACGAGAAGGTGAAAAGAAAAAACAACGAAGAACACAATCTATTTAGCGAGGTATAAATTCTCCCAAGCCCCCTCGTGTTTTTTTTCATCATCACATCCGAAACCAACCATATTGCAGTCTCGTTTTCTTTTTTCTATCCTTCTTATTTGCACCTCTTACAAAACAGCTGTCAAAAGAGGCGTTTATCGCATAGGCATGCCACGGCCACGGCCACGCAGGGCTCTCTGAGCGGCGCCCGGAGGGAGGGACTGGCCTGGAGCCTGGGGAGCCTTGCTGGGCTCATTCTGGATGGTCTCATCAACACTCAGGATTAAGCAACTAGCCTCGGTAGCAGCTTGAATGGCATTGATCTTGATAAGCGAAGGCTCCCAAACGAAGCGCTCCATCATGTTAGCGACGCCTTCGTTGATGAAGTCAACGCCGGCCCAGATGTTGCCCTTGCGATGCTCAACACGCAGCTGGTTGAGGATATCGGTAGCGTCGAAGCCGGCATTGTCACACAGCTGGCGGGGAATGACCTCCAGCGCCTTGGCAAAGGACTTGATGATAGCCTGTTGTTTGTTGGATACGTTCTTGTCTGCAAAGCTGTGCAGATAAGCTGAGACCTCCATCTCAATAGCGCCACCACCGCCCACAATGTTGCGGTTCTTGATGGCGCGCTTGACAATCATGATGGCATCATGCAGCGAGCGCTCAACCTCGGCAATGAACTGCTCGGCACCACCACGCAGAACCAGCGTGCATGTCTTGGCCTCAGGGCAGTCTTCAAAGAAGTTGAAACGATCGCCGCCAATCTGGCGCTCGTCGAAGCGGCCGCAGGTACCCAGGTGCTCAGGCAAGATGTCCGAGCAAGTGCTCTGGATAGTAGCGCCAGTAGCCTGAACCACGCGGTCCATATCATCAGCAGCGACACGACCGGCGCAGAAGATGTCGCGATCGGCAAAGAACTGAGTGGCCAAATCGCCAATGGGAAGCTTGCTGAGAACGACCTTGGCGCCAGTCTTGTGGATAGCCTCTAGCTTCTGGAAAATGATTTGCCATTCGGCATCCACAATAGCCTGGTACTCGGAAACTTGCTCAACGCGGACCTCGGCATTGTCCTTCTCGGCCTTGAGCTCAAGCTCAACGTTTAGGCAGACAATCTTGGGCTTTTCAAAGGACTTGGGCTGCTGCTCGAAGCCAGCGTAAGCAAATGTCTTCTTGAAGGCAACGCCATTGACGAAAATCGAGTCAGTCAATGAGCCACCGGGCACCTTTTTCACGCCGATAAGCTTTTCGTTGAGGTCGTCTTGGTCGAGGGATAATACGGCATCCACAACCACTATCGCACAGCCAGTCAGTATATTCGAGCCAATACAATATAGCGCAATATCGGCAAAGTGGATTCTTACTCTTGGTGAAGAATTCGGTGTTTCTCTTGATCAGTTTGCTGGTCATGGCGGTGCCAGCCAGCTTGGCTAGGGTATCTCTGTGGTTGGACTCCTCGGTCGAAACGGCGATCTCCTTGATTTTGTTGACAGCCATCTGAGATGCCCTCCGTATGGCCTTGACAATGATCTGGGTGCTCACGTCTTGTTCGACATGCTCCTTTATCTCTTTCAAGATTTCTCCGGCAAGGACAACAACAGAGGTAGTGCCATCACCGACCTCGGCATCTTGGGATCGCGCAATGTCGACAAGAATACGGGCGGCGGGGTGAACGATGTCGAGAAGCTAGAAGAACAAGCGGAGTAGGTCAGTTGCTATGGCTCAAGTGCTGGCCCGGAAGGGATAGATAGATGGAGCGGAGTTCTGCATACCTTCATTACTGTCGCGCCATCATTAGTGATAGTCTGTCTGCCGTTCTCATCCACCATAAGAAGATCGCCACCGTAGGGGCCGAGGGTGGGTTTTATGGTGTCCTGCACGGCGAGGCAAGCATTGATGTTGGACACAACCTGGCCGCGACCTTGGGAGGAATCCGTGCCTAAATAAAACACCCACGAGCGTCAGTGTTGTTGTCCTGAATATGATTTCCTGGTAGTATCGAAGCTACAAGTCTTGGTCTTGATGGAGCTTTTCTAGAAGGGGGGGGGAGGGGGGCAGCAGCTATGTGGCATGTGGCGGGGTAGCAAAACATACCCTCCTTGAGAACGATGATGGTGGGAGTTTGGCCACCAAGCGACATTGTGGGCGGTTCTACACGGGCAACAAAGAATTAAATTGATGGGATAGAAGAACGAGGAGGAAAATAAGGGTTCGTGATGCTCAAAGCGGTGACGTGCCAGAAAGTTAAGGAATAGCGTGAAGGTGAATAGAGGTGTTTAGAACTTGTTGCTCAGCCAGCCAGCCAAATTCAGTGGAGCTTTCGCCAGCCGTGCTTGTTGTGAGCCTGGCCAAATGTGGGAACCTGGGTTTCCCCTATAATGGACGAGGAGGATCCATTGGTAGAAAAAAAACCTGGCAGAATTCAGCTGCAAAAAAAGCTTGTTGCTGCTGCAGTCTTGGTGAATGCTTAGGCGGTGAGTCTTCGGTGAAGGAGGGGCTTTATTCGAAGTGTAACCTTAAATTAACCCTATGGCTGAGTAATTTGTCCCACATGCGAACGGGTATTGTTGGGGTCTTGTCATTGTTTGCTTGGCGGGCGAACTGCCTACAGACCGTCGTCACAAACAACTTTTGGTAAGTATCGACCTGGACAAAACTGCCCAAGGTGATGTGTTCATGCATTGGACGCGTTGTACAAAAATAGGCTCGATGGCTATTTTCGCGATGCCACAACATCATTGGCTATCTTCTCATCCAGCTCGATGGGGCGCACACCACACGGCTTATCTTTAGGCACTGACATGCTTGCTGTCGGCAAAGACATTGGGCTTTTGCTACCATACATTGAGCTGCCTTCTAAGGAATACGTAGGGCATGTAGCCTGAGTGAAGGAGCATCGCCCATCGCCCGTCGCACATCTCACTCTTGACTTTTGATGGAGAAGCCTTAAGCTCCTTCCCCTCTCCAAGTCTCCAAAGCTACTATATAAGCTCTCCCACACACCAATGGCCTGGATAGCCGAACACCCACACATGTACATTCTTCTTTATAGCGATTTATACCCATACTCTCCAAAAGTGTCTCATCTTTCCGGCCATGAACGAACCCCGGCTTAGAAAACGAGCTCCACAGGAGCACTCTTACGAGCGTCCAAGCAAGCCACTTGTAGCACAGCCTAATGGCCCAGACGTACTATTTATACCATGGTATTCTAAAGCTTCCGACTACTGGTAAGATGCGCTAGGACTCTCGAATATCTGGACTGCAGGGTATGCATGTATCATCGATACATGCGTACGTGCATGCGCGTCAACTTCGTCCATAGCTAACCTCCTACGACAATCAAACATCTTCTGCTGCCCACTAGCTATTACAATGTGGTGCAGAAAACGTGCAGAGCTACCAAGAAGATGATCCTCCAGCTTCGAACTACCCCGGAAGAGCGAGAGCTGCTGCTGAACCCGCCGGCTACGATCGAAGGCATTAAGGACCGTTTGTACCGCATTGCTGAAGACAAGGACAAAACCAAACAGCGTCATAGCGACCGTTCAGTGCAGCGGTCCCTGGATTTCCGTACAGATTTCTTAGGAATTGTTCATCAGATGAGCGCACTGGCAATGATTGTAGTGCCCGTAGTCGCCGAAGCTAATATTGTCATTGGCATGATGATGATCATATTCCGGGTAAAGCAATCCTCGATGTTCCCTCTCGCCGAGCAACCGAAGAGTCCCCATCACTTACACCTTCTCGTCTTGACCTAGGTTGTCGTTACCAAGCGGGAGCGTGAAGATGCCCTGCTAGATAAACTAAAGGCCATGAGTCCCAAGCTTCCAAGCCCCGACATGTACTCCTCAATGGAGCCCGACAATACCTGCAAGACGGCTGCTGCACGTCTGTTTATCCATCTTGTTGATTTTACAGAGATCTTGTTGTTCCAGTTTCGGTATATACGAACAGGCAAGCTGTTTTCTGCCCTTGTATCGTCACTCCACGACAATCTCGCCGACTGCCTGGAGAATATGGAAGCCAAATCTACCGCATTTAGGCTCGCCACATTTAGGCTACTCAGAGAAAATCTGGATGGCGACAGTTCCACGCAGTCAAGTAAGAGGCAAGCGAACTTCACTGACAAGACGTCGCAATCCATAATGGCAACGCTCGAAACGCTAGATATGCGGGTGACAGCGTTAGAGAAGACGGCAAGTCGTAGGTTCCTGCTCTCCCCCCCCCCTGTTTGGAGGGTACTGGCACTCATACTTACAAACATGGATAACCACAGAGATCAGCCGCTTCACAATGGTTCAGCATTCGCAAAATCTGATTGGTGTTCTTATGGCAAATCCCATGGAGGTGTACTGGAATCCCGAAGAATCACTGGTGCATACCGGGAGTCACCATTGGGAGAACAACGACTTCCTCAAGGACTTGTCGTGTTGGAGAGATCATCCGAAAGGGCCGCTTGTCTGGATTGGAAGTTTAGGTGACGGCCAGCCGCAGCCCTTGGTAACCCAGTTCTCTATCGACGCCATAAAAATGCTCCGACTCTCAGATATCCCATGTTTCTATGTTCTGTGCTCAGATTTTCCAAGTATTCCTTTACCTGTTACGAGCACCCGAATACTGAAAAATCTCATTTGTCAGCTTCTACATTTCAGGCCAAACATTGCATATGAAACACCCGAATTTTTCACCACTAGCCTATTTCAACGTGCCGCCTTGAGCTTCACAGCACTATGGGAAATCTTTGAAAGATTAGTGGAAGCTCTTTCTGACGATGTCTACATCATCATCGACCGGATTGACCAAGTGCAGTCAGATGACATTTCCCAGGTGATCAACGACATCATTCGTTCAATGATCACCCTAGCAAACAAGTTGCCACGGGCACAGGTTCTCCTTACGAGTGTATATGAGCCTCCCCTAGAACTGTCGAGCTACCAACAGGCAGGGTCAATGGAGGTGTTGCATATTTATGCCCAGCAGGGCCGTTTAATGTGAAAGGAAGATGAGACAGTATCTTGCCGATTTGCCGCCTCTGTAGACGCGGCGGCGAGGGGTGTCATGATGGCTTGAGGGCTTGGAGCGCTCCAGAGAATGGGTTCGTGTGTACATAACAAGCTCCGAAATGGACAAAGACGAGATGAGATGAAAGGTTTATGCCGGAACTCAAAAAGGAAGCATAGATGCGGACCATACATAGGCCCGCAATGCTGGGCTGCCGTTCGGAAGAAAAAGAGCGGGCGTAAGAGCGCGTGCAACTGCAACAGACGCAGATATCGCGCTCTGCAAGCGACCAAGCAGGGACTCGAACCCTGAGCCTTTGCCAAGCTGGAGTATCAACCGGAAGACAACGCGCTACCATTGCGCTACTCAGCCAATGAGAGAGAAGAGCCCGGTTAGGAGACGCCTAGCGGGCACCAAGACGCGAAGATTTTTGCGGGCGCCCGGAGCCTGTGATCAGCCCTACGGAGGGTTAATTCTGCCCGGGAACCAACCCGGCGTCGCTTGATCTTGGCGATCCCAGCAGACGATGAATATATTCAAATCAAATCAAATTTCTGCGCGCGGGCGAGGATTATGACTAGCATCTGAACCCCGAAATAACACAGGTAGAAGGCATTGGTGGCCAATCCCGGCTTACGATAGAGCGTCGTTTGATCTTAGTGATCCCAGTAGAGGTTAAATATATAAATCAAGTCAGACCCAGCAGCAGGCAGACGTTAAATGATCGATTATATATTCTGGGGAACATGAGGCGATTCCTTGGAGATTCTCAAGCGGCCCGCCGGGGTTTTCGCAGGCTGCGCTGGAATCTGTCGTCTTGTTTTCATGGTTCTCATCATTCCATGGCAGAGATCTTAGAGGAACGAGTATTTTCAAGGAGGTTGACCCCCCTCCCTCCCCCCAACACACATCTGGTATTTTTATCTGTGCTTCAACCACACTTGGGCGGAAAGGAACAGCCGCGGAGAGAGCCAATCCCGCTCGGCAGTTGGTGCAGATTTGATAAGTGCATCCAAGTTTAGTTATACATGCGAATTTCGGGACGTCTAATAGATCCGACTCCGCACCAAGCTTCCACTCACCTGCCACCTCTCTACATGCTCTAGTTCCACGTCGAACTTCGATCTGATTTCAATCTATTTGACGTCTACTGCTCTGCCCTAGTTCCCCTCATGCCCGGGCATAAATACGTACGACGCAAGTTGCCGGTCCGGAAAGTGGGTTATAGCCCGGAAGGCTATCCTGGGCTGGGCTTATCAACCAAGTCAAATGTAGAATAGAGCTGCTTTACCACAAGCAAAAACAAAAAGGAAAGAAAACGTGCAAAAGCTTCCGGTTCTTGGCACCCGCAGTGGCCCCATTCAGAGAGGAGAGGCTAGGGGCACCTCGAACAGGGGAGCAGGTCATAAAGCCTCCGAACTACGGGCTCATATATGTATCTTGATGCCCCGGGTCCCGTGATAGACACTCAAAATGAGCGCTTTGCTTGGCCAAATGCCCATCCACAAGCTGCCATACCTCCTTTTCCCCCCGCTTCTGCCGCAGCCGCCCTCT
>NETT01000524.1:1312-16307 GCA_003449175.1 Ceratocystis smalleyi
TTCTCCCTCTCTCCCTTCCTCTCTTAGCTTGCTCTCATTATAGACCTCATCGTCGTATGGTTGCCTTGCATAAGTTGCCAAATCAAAAACACATGGTTTTAAGGTTTCCGCATGGGCCAGCCCGTGGCAGAACTGCGTTTCAGGCCAGGCCGCTTGATCGATGCCCCCCCTTTCCTGAAGATTACACAAGGTAGAAATCAAGGTCGGCGGCTTGCTAGGCGTCAATGGAGATAACGCCAACTTGGATGGTATTCCTGACACGAGGGACTTGCCGACCGCCTCTGGCTCGGCAAGCGAGACGCGCAAAACTTTGCCCTGGATGGATCGTTGTCCTGTTGGGCTGGGAACAATAACCGACTACCGCCCCGCTGACTCGAAGGGAAGCTAGGCATCCTATAGCAGCCTCCAGCAGCCTCCAGCAGCCGCCAGCAGCCTTATTGAGAGCCTTTTCCAGGTTCCCAGATCTAAGCACCGCTACGAACAATGGAGGGGCGTGGGGGAAAGGGGGCAGGGGGCGTGAACACAAAACCCTGCGTTATTGAAATCACCATCAAGAAAGTCGAAGCGATATTGCAAAGACCTATGATGGCGATATAGTCAACCGACTTGAAAGGCCGGGTTCCGTCATGAAATTTCGTATGCCGCTCGGGCTTGCATCGTGCACTTGAACGACTTTCCGCCTCGTGTGCTTCGTTGCCATGTGCATTTTGAGGTCTTGGTTCGCTTGCTTGCAGATGTGCCTACTTGCGCGCGCTCTGCAGTGTCGAGAGGCATCTCTATGCTGCACGAAAGAGGCTTTGGCCAGAACTACAAATAGTAGACCACGCCGGCCACATGGCCGCAAAGAATGTTAACTCTTCGGCCACAGCAACCTACAGACCACCCATACTTTTCCATATCTACACCGGCCTACCACAACCATGAAGTTTCTGCTCTTCCTAACCTTCTGCTGCACTATTGTGCTTGGTGCTATCATCCCCTCGTCCCCCGATCTGACGCCTAGTACAGCTATGGCTGACGACCCGACTGGCCCGCCCCAGCTTCACAAATTGCTAGCACGCGATGCGTCTAGTGCATACGACGAGGCCAAGCGGGCTGCTAAAGAATACTATGTTAAGCTTAAACATGGCGAGTACTACTACTTTATGTCCTGCAATACGGTCCGCCAGGGCTTCACTCCGAGGGAGCCTGCAGTGAACTATGTATTGCAACAGACAGGCTGTACCCATGTTGGTCTCGTTGTGGGAAAAATCACCAAGACACGCTGGAGCAAGAAGTTTGAAGCCACTTACCTAAACGTGAGTGATTCGCCCAGCGGCACAGCCTGGAAGCAATCGGTAAACAGTTATAGTCCCCGGTCGAACCAAAAGTAAGTTCTTTTATATCCCTATCCAGCTACACCAGTTGCTCCAAAACGCTGGATCTTCCTGATTGCTTTTTGGAGATCATAGGACATTTGCTAATCTTGTTACAGGCTGGTTTACGGTGGTGTGGCTTCCTCGAGCCCCGATATCAATTCCTTGACAGAAGCTGGTAAGCTGCTCTGCTCTATTGCTACTCCGCGCTCTCGAGTCTCGTTATTAACACATCTATAGGGAACAGATGGGTTGCAGACGCCAATGTTGGAGGGCCTAATAGAGGAAGACGATATGATGAGGGTATGAACTGCTTGAATTATTATTACGATCTTAAAAACATGGTTGCCTGAAGATGGCAGTACCAATCAAAGCTACTAGGGATGCCCATCCTAGGTTTTGGTCCTGCTATCTTCTTCTACCTTTCTACCCCACGACAGTGGCTCTGTGAGAAGATTGCATTTTGCTGCTGTCTGAGGAGCCTCGGGGACTCCTGCTCGCTTACACCCGTGGCAGCATACTCACTGTACACTTCTACATGCTAGATGCTGGCTCAATAAAGGATTGCTTTTATCGTACTACATAGCAATATGTTTGCACTCACTGGCTGGTCCACACTAGTTTCACACACCCGTTCAAAATCTACCCGCAGTCAGGGCTCCCTTGCCGTCTTCTTTCTAGTTTCCACGAAGGTCAATGCCGCAGGAAGACAGCCACGGTAGCTAGAAGGAGGAAATACTGGAATAGATCTGGTACTGATGCGTGCGTAGCCACCCCACCGATGGGTCACATATCTGTGTGCTCAAGCCCAATCCTCAGGCACCTAGGTAGCTACTGCACTGCATTCACTGTATCAGTGCAAATGTTGGCTTGAATTGCATATACTTGACGTCTACACCACTGTCAGGGTAGGTGTTGAGGACATGGAGAAGTTATAAGTTGCGCTCGTCGGCTTCTTTGATTACATGCGGCACGAATCAAGCTGGGGCTATGAAGCTTTCTGTAGACGAAGGCTGGATAGAGAAAACTCCGTACATGACTTTGTCACTGGCTTCACGTGATATACGGTGCACACATTCACAAGGCCCCTTTCAATCTTCCCTTGTTCCCTCCTTTCTATTGACCACGCGCGTCTATCGTTGTCCCACAATGGCATCGCTGGACTTGGACTTGGTTGATGGTCATTTCAACTTCAAGCGAGTCGCCGCACAAGCACAGAGACGGGCCTGGAAAGCTATGCACCGCACCGGCCCTAGGCTAGCACTCAAGTCCCCTGTCTGCTAGCGTCTCCCCGGGGTATTTTCAAGTTCAAACGGCCCCTAGCTACCTTCGATCAGCCAATCTCTGGACAGGCCGTGGCAGATGAAAAGGCCCTGAAGAATTTCATGGCCACTCGGCCATGGTGGTAGCCAAAGAACCTGGCTGCAATGGGAGTTTCTGTGCAGGGACTAGCCTTGGACGAGATGTCATATTTGACAACGGCGTTGTTGGCAGGGAACTCCAGAGCCCCTCCGGACCCAACTGCCTCCCCTTTGCCCGGCTGTCGTTTTCCCAGTTGTACAGTGGAAAGGTTACAGTAGCTCTCTCTCGCTCTCTCTCTCTCAAGCCTACGATAGATGACGTGGGATAGACCGGAGCATGGCCTTGCTTCTAACAGCGAAGCCACTGTGCTTCTAAACATCTAGAAGCACCTTTGCCTCCTTGACGGATAGGATGTGACGGACGTAACCACCGGTAAGAGCTGGGTGGGTGACCCTAATGGGGGTTTTTTGGAAAAAGGTCTGGGATCTGCAGGCCAAGCCTCCTGATTCATCGGCTTTGGGTTTGTGCTGCAGAAAGCTAACAGGAATCTTTTGATGGTGATATAGTGGTAGCGGCAGCCGCAGCAGCCGCGGCAGCACCAAGACTAATGGGGATTATCTCCAACAACAATACACTAGTTCATGACAATGCTTCCCCGGCCTAGCCAAGTAAATAGCCTTGAACCCCATGGGGCTCAACGTGACTCGCATCAAGATAAAACACTACTGACACTGACCGTAGTATTTCCAGCCATACCAGCTATAGAGCCAGCTTTTGAATACGCATTTCACGACAGCAGCAAGTTTCTGGGAGAAAGGACAGCTAGCAGGCCGTGTGGATTGAGCACTCCAAGGGCCACGCACGGTTTGACAGATGAGACAGCGGCAAGACCTGGTTTTTGTTGGGCGCTGGCAGCCCGGCCCGGGGACCAGCTGCTCTGGCCATTGAATTCTAAACGAAGCCCCTGCTTTTTCAGCGATAATCTCTCTCTGTCCTCGTAGAATTGCAGCCGTTTTCACAGTCAGTCCATGTTAGTTGTGCCTGCCTTGCCTGTCTCGTCGGACCCTCCCATGGCAAGCCACAGAGCAAAATATCAATAATACAATGTATGGTATTGACCTGCTACCGCAGGCGCGCTCATCGCTGCGAATATATGCACAAGTCCCCCTTCCCGCCTATCGCCGTAGAAACCCCTTCTTCACTGGCACGCCTGTCCGCTTCCGCCTCAGGAGTTGGCTCTTGATATGTACCGTGTGTCTTTTGGCCGCCGGCACCACGTCTAACTTTGTCTTTTTAACTACTCTGTATGTCGTGCCGCCCACTACTCTATCCGCATCCGCGCGTTTCGTTATCTTTTTGGCAGTCCGGGGTGAGGCGGCGGCCATGGACGTATCAGCGCCGTTGCCGTAAGAGGCATCATCGTCAGAGCCGTCCGAATCGAGGAATTCCAGGGGCAGGACGTCTGGCAGCGCGGAGGTCTTCCTGCGTCTTGCAGCCCGGGACTCGTCGTCTTCTTCGCTGGCGGCAGTGCCGGGCTTGGCGAGCAGTGCCTTGGCTGCCGCAATCTCAGCCTCGAGGTTTTGTTCTCTAGCCTTGCGCGCGGCCGCCTGCTCCTTGAACTTGAGATCGCGCTCTTGTCGCTTCTTCTTCTCGGCCGCGGCAGTTCTGCAGGACAGACAGACAGACACGGGGACTGTTAGTGGACAGCTGGTTAAAGGGCGGGCTAGGGGCGGCGAAACTTACTCTTGGACTGCCTTTTGCGCTGCTTTGGCCGATTGCTTTGCGAGGGTTGCTGCGGCCGACGTGGAGATAGCCTCGGGGGCGTCATCATCGGAGTCTGCGTCGCTGTCGTCTGGGGAGGAGGCCGGCACGGCTTCTATTCTGGATGTCTGCTCTTCAGTCTGGTCGGCGACATCTTCGTCGTCGCTGTCGAACTTTTTGACGGCTGGCGCACGAGACACGATTGGCGACTTTTGCTTTGCGCTGCTGTCGCGAGCTTGGCGTCTTGGAAGCTTGGAGGAGACCATGGTGGCCTGGCTATGTGGGGGCGGGGCGGGGAACGGAGGCAAAGACCTTGTAGGGCGGGCTGACTCCGGGAGCTAGCAAGTAAAGATACGGAGGATACAATGGAATCAAGTCGTGTCTAGCCTGTCTAACTTGTTGTGTTGCCGGTCTGTCTGGCCTCTTCACGATGTTTTTTTAAGGAAAGTGCCGTCGCAAAAAAAAAAACCGGGGCACATATCGAGCGTTTTAATTGGGTCGATAAGGAAACGGCTCTGGTCACGTGACAGCAGGACAGCAGCAGGGATCACGATCCGTTCCCTCCGAAACTCTCAGCTCTGGAAGCCTCAAGCCAAGCTTGTGACTTGCAATATCAAACAAGAGCCTTCAAGCCACGCTTGGCGAGGAACACCTTGTGCACTCAACAGGCTTGTGAGTTGAGACAACCCACCGTACAAGTTGCATGCCATCAAGGCTAACATACATCTGTAGAACCACGCCTTATCCTGCTTGCACGCTTCCCTCTCAGTGCTGCAATGCATGCTCCGTTGCGCGGCGCATCACGGCCCCGGTCGTGTCTTGATGCCAAGTCTCTAGTAACAAGGCTTGTTGGCGTGCAGGCCCGCGCGTTGGTGGCTGCCCCGGCTCTCAGTGCCCCGTCCCTCACACCGTCCAGGCACGTCTCTTCCGGCCTTAGACACACACTACCCTCGGCGAGACCCCAGCGGGCCACCGGCGACCGGCGGCCTTCGCCTCTCGGTCAGGTGATTCCACAGGTCAGGGCTGTTGTTACTGCCGATCGGCAGATACCGGACTTGGACGGCTTCGTGCGAGCAGCAGAGGCAACGGGGCTGTTAGAAAACAAGGCAAAGGTCTACCGGGACTGTGTAATAAGCATGATTGCGGCATTCAAAACATCAGCTGACGATTGGAACTGGATCCGCGGCTGGGCTTCAAGTGTGTTTGCTCCTGCCGCCTCTCGCCGCCTATTGCGCTCGTACCCTGGGGTTCCCTCTGACTTCTGGTAATGCTAACCTTTATGCCCCTCTCCCCACAGAAAACAAACTCTCGCCCAAACTCATTTACGAGAGCGCCGTCACACACCATACTGCCACCCCGCCAGAGGATGCCTCCCCTGCTGTCGCTACCACCACCCTTCTGCTCCTATATGCCGCTGGGGTGCACATGAGCTACGTGCCGGCCTTGCTTAGCTTTGCCCACCTGACCATTCTATCGGGCAGCCACCCGTCCACCATGAATATCTTCAGCGAAGCCCACGCGGCATTTGCGCGGCTCCTGCGCACAGATGACCCAGATGCACTGACCATCGAGGCCAAGTACAAGCTTGGCTCCATGTCAAACGGCGAAGAAGCACAGCGGCTTCTAGCCCGTGCTCTCAAGGCCGGGGGCGCGTTCGAGTGGCGGCCCATGGCGCTGGTTCTCTTGGCCCGTGTGCATCTTGAGGACGGGGCTGTTGCTCGCGCAAGACAGTTGCTTGAGCAGGCGGTCGCCGAGTCGGATTACAGCGTGGCCCACGACGACTTGGCCGAGCTAGACAGATCTGGGTCCAAGGAAGGGGGGCTGGACATGAGCCCGCAGGAGACAGTGGCGGCAGCACTCGGTGGAAGATCTGCCGGGCTCAGGTCCCTGGCAAGGATGTTTATGGGTGCCAGCGTTGGCGACACAAGCGAGGCCGAGACAGCGTTTTATTCCAAGGCAATGGAGAATATGCGATTCGCCAGAGACAGGCTAGTGTGAAGGCAAACAAACAAGTGACACAGGCATACACGAGGCAAGCAAGATACGAAGGGCACACGACACGCTGCACAGCCAAGCAAGCAGGGAACCATAAAAAGAGAGACAAGGTACTGTAGTTGTATGTAACTATGTATGTATGCAGCAAGATGAGGGTATATACATCATGTACAAGTTCGCTTGCATACAGGACGGCTCCATAATGCACAACACAAAAGGACCATCCCACCAGTATCACACCAGCATTACACAGGTCCGATGCGAAGCACCGCGCAGATTGCACCAACCGCGCCAACTGCTTACACCAGCGTCACAGCCACCAGCAGAGCGCCAACCGAGGCCGAGATCACCATGCCAAACGATTGGCCAAGGAGAGAGACACCGTCGCTGCTGGGCGATGTCGAGGAGGACGCCGGGTTAGTATTGGATGAGGTAGAGCCGCCGGTAGAGGAAGCACCGGACGAAGAAGAGTTGGATGACGAGGCATCGTTATCCACCAGTGCAGACAGGGCGCTGTCGCTGCTGAACGATAGCGAGGTAGTAGTGTTGCGGCAGTCCTCAGGGGTCCGCGTGGAAACGCCTGAGACGAAGCGGACGAGGGCACACTGTGTTTAGGGTTAGCAGGACAGCCCAGGGTTACCAATGTAGAGGTCGTCGCGACTTGATACGTACCGAGAACAGCAGACCGTCAGACGCACTGGCAGCGACGCTAATGACACCTTGCCGGCCAGCCCACTCGTCAGGCACGGTGACGCTGGGCATGCAGATGGTGCCGAGCGCGCTCTGCTCGAAGATGGGGTAGATCTGGGTCCAGTTGCCAGAGGCAGTGGTGTCCAGCGTGGCACGGAACAGCCAGTTCTGGCGGGGGTGGGTGGGGGTCAGAGCGATGGCATCGCCGCCAACAAAGAAGTCAGTGACGTCGTCAGCATCATCGGTGAAGGAGATGGTGGCGCCGCCGCACGGGGCTTGGTCCGGCGCGTTGTCGTTGGAGTCGACAGCATCAGGGTGCTCAAGGTCGAAGTGGGCCAGAGCCAGGGAAGAGAGGGCAAAGAGGGCGACAAAGGACTTCATGGTTGCGGATGTGAAGGTGGGCAAGAAGCGAGAGCGGATGGAGAAGCTTGGGCGGGTGAGTGATGGAGATGGGTGAGGAAGCAAAAGGAGTTTCAGAAGACATGGACGAGCAGCGGTGGCCTGGCTGTTTTATACGGCTAGACAGCTCGCAGACAGCTAGGGGAGTTTCGGGCCCAAGGCCTCAAAACTTTAAAAGCCCATCCAACGGCGCATTTTGAGGCGGGTCGCGATCTTGGCATCTTGGCGGTTGAACAGGCGAAGCCGTCACCTCCGTACAAAAAGGGCTGAGGCTATTTTGGGCTGGGGGCAGGGAGGGAAGACAGAAAGGGCAAAGGGCAAGGCAAGGTAGACAAGGCAAGGATCGAGCCAAGGGACAGCGCAGCAAAGGGAGATGATGGGATCTGCATCCATGTCTGCATCCATACGCCATGTTTAATCAGCGGCCAATTTTGGCATCCTGCGGCACTATGCTAAATCTGTACCAATTTGCCATTGGCTGACGATGTAGGGATACAGAGTTGGCCTGCAGATATGGCGGGTTGTCTTTTAGCCAGCTTTGGGGTGTGGTCGCGAGTCTGAGCGCAGTTGGCCTGAGCGCAGCTGGCCTGCGAGTCCTGTGATTGGCCAGAGCCCCGCTTTTGCTGTGCGAAGGTTTGAGCAAGTTTTGACTTGACAAGGATGGGAGACGTTGAGCAAAAAGAAGAAGAAGAGAGGGAGAAAAAAGAAAAAAAAAAAGAAAGAAGCTTAAATCAGCAAGAAGCCTGGCCTTCCGCGTCCGTTAGTGATGCTGGGGACGAAAACGACAGCAGCGTGAACAAAGCTTCATGCTGGAGCTATGGCGACGAATCGCTGCATTGGATCCCGCCATAAACATGTCGTAATTGCTTGCTTGTGGCGGTGGATCTTGTCGAGGTCTTGTCATACTTTCCTTTTGTTTTTTTTTCCATGCCGTTTTAATTGAATATATCCATTATTTTTTCGTGCCCTTGGCATCGCCAAGTCCGACTCTTCTTTTCCTCTCCCTGCGCCCGCCCGCCCTCTCCTCTCCAACTTGTCCGTTATCCCTTCTGGCCGCTTCCCACTGCCCCCTTTGCCGTTGGCTCCCAACTCCTCCCCCAAAGGCCCGTCCGGCCGTCCTCCCCTTCGGTCTCCCCCACCTCCATCAGCCGCCGTCTTGCCCATCATGGATATGGGCATGTCCATGTTCCGCGATGATAACATGAAGATTGCGCGGATCTTCTGGTACATCATCGCGGCCTTCGTTGGCGCTACTCTAGTTTCCCGTGCATTCAAGGCGTTGGATGCTCGCAGTCGGTAGGTCCAGCCCCTCTTCTGGCTGCCCCCCTCCTACTACTACGCCTGCCTGCTAATCTGTAGTGTATCACTTTGCTCTTGTGCTCTATTTCAGCCTTCGGCGATGCTCTCCTGACTCGTCGCCTCCAACCGCCAGTCGACCGGCTGGGCCGTTCTTTGCCTATTGGGCTACCTTCACTGCCGTCTTGCGCGAAACGCGACACCCCTCCCTCTACATCAAATCGCGCCTCTTCTCGTGGCTCTCGCCACCGTCACTGGGCCGGTGCCTTGTGCTCTTCACATACTGGCTGGTCGTCTTCCTCATGGCCGCCCAGGATGCCGTCAAGGATGACGTGTACTACTGGGAGCGCATTGGCTACCGCAACGCCTGGGTGGCCACCACGCAACTGCCTCTCGTGTACCTTCTGGCCAACAAGACCAACCCGCTGGGTCTGCTGCTCGGAGTGGGCCACGAGCGCATCAACTGGTTCCATCGCTGGGTGGCGCGCACCATGCTCGTTACCGCCACGCTTCATGGCTTCTTCTTTTATGCCGAGTGGGACCGCGCAAACTTTGTCAAGATTCAGATGGAGACAATGCCGATGGTCAAGTACGGCTTCGGCGCCTGGGCTCTGATGGCGTGGAACGTCGTCACCACGGTAGCGCCACTGCGCAATCTGGCGTACGAGATATTTGTCGCCCAGCATGTCGTGAGCAGCGTTGCCATGCTGTGGTGTGTTTACAAGCACATCCCGCCCAGCTCACGTTACAACCTGTGGTGGTCCGTTGGTGTGTGGGCGTTTGACCGCTTTGCCCGAGCCGTTGTCTACATTGTCCGCAACACCCGCTTCACTGCTGTCAAACGCACGGGCTGCAATGGCAAGCGGCGCTTTGGCCATGATGCGTCTGCAGTTGCCGTCGGCGACTCGACCACTGTCATCACGCTCAAAAGCGTGCACTTCTCGTGGACGCCAGGCCAATACGTCTATCTCTGGATCCCGTCGCTGGGCCCCTTTGAGGCCCATCCGTACACTGTGGCTGCGGCCCACCGCGTCCCTGGCGTATGCACGTGCAACAGCGTGCAGCTTGTGATCCGCAAGCACGGCGGCTTCTCCAAGCGACTCCATGCAGCAGCCGTCAAGGCCCAAGAACAGGACCCTAGCGGCCATGCTAGTTTTGTGGCCTACGTTGCGGGGCCGTACGGGGCCCCTCCGCGCTGGGATATTTACGAGAATCTAGTCCTTGTGTCTGCCTCGACGGGCGCGTCGTTTACGCTGCCGATTCTTGAGGCCGTGGTCGAATCGAAGCGCCGCAGGGAGCCGTCATGCACAAGACGAGTCGACTTTGTGCTTACGGCTCGGAAAGGCGAAGAAGTCGACTGGTACGTGCACCGGTTGCGCCAGGCTCTCAGTCAGAGCCGTGACCTTGTCGACTTTGAGCTGAACGTCCATGTAGCCAAGACGGGCGATGCTGCTGGCAAACGCCCAGGCTCTGGGAGCAGCACAGCCCACGAAAAGACACTGGAGGCGGGGCTGACGTCAGAGTCGCACAGCGATGGAAGCGAGAAGCAGCAGAGCCCGCAGCTGACACCGATCGGCTCGCCCGTGCAGCGGCGGCGAACGGGGCTCATTGTTGATGACATTGAGAGTGGAGCCAACTGCTGCCAGGCCACCAACCCGATTGTCATGGCGCCCGAGGCCGATGTTGTCAAGGAGTACGACTCCCGGCTAGACATTGCAGCGCTAATTAGAGGGCCGGTTGAGGCGGCCCATGGTGAAACAAGCGTAGTGGTATGCGGCGGACGGGCATTGACGTCACGGGTCCGGAACTCGGTAGCCAGCTTGTCCGATGAAAGGGCAGTGCACAAGGGCACAGGAGCGCAGGGAATTCATTTGTACGCCGAGGAATACAGTTTCTAGGGGAGAGTAGATTGTAGAGAGTGAGCGGCCTTGCGCCAGCCGGTTTGTACTATATATTCATTACACTAGCATTACCGGGGGGAAGGCCGTCCCGTCGTATTGCAGCGAGAAGACCGCCGTATTGCTGCCAGAAGACCGTCGTATTGCTGCGAGCAGACCGCCGTATTGCTGCCAGAAGACCGTCGTATTGCTGCGAGAAGACCGCTGTATTGCGGCCAGAAGACCGTCGTATTGCTGCGAAATAACAGTAGGTAGCCGCAAAATAATACAATAACAAAGCGTCGTTTGATCCTAGTGATTCCAGTAGACGATAAATACATTCAAATCAAAGTACAAGAACAATTACACCGTGGAGGAGGGCACTCCTAGCAGCCCTCCCGGCATACCGCACCGCCCCATCAGCACTCCTGCACATGGCAGCCAACTGCCCCCCAATCGACATCGTCCTGGACGCAGCAGTGAAGAAGGAAGCAATCAGGTGGTACTCCCTAGACTACCAACACCCGCTTTATGGTCTGAAGGACCACAAGCACCAGAAGGAAATACTGCGGCTCCTCCCGATGCGACTGCCAAGATACGGCCCACTGTTCCACGAACCACCCCCGATGACTACCCCCCAACGGGAGCTAGGACAGAAGGTCAGCCAAAGGAAACGGCAGCGCGGAACCACACAGGCACCTCTCAACACCACCTAGACGAAGCCAGGGAGATGGCACAAAACTCAGGGAGACTCCCCCTTTCCCAGAGGTCCACTGCATCTGGGTTCCAGGACACAGCGAGATTGAAGGCAGCGAAAGAGCCGACGCTCTCGCTAAAAGCGCGACAATAGAGGTCTTTGAATACTCCATGTCACTGGCAAAGGCCAAGAGATGGCTGAAAGAAGACCTCTATCGCGCGCACAAGCCTGGTTCACGTCCCAGCCGACCATCAGGAACCACCAGACCAGGAAACACACGGAGACTTTGCGTTCTATCACCGCAGACTCGCCCACCAACCGGCGAGATGATCCACGCAGGACAAGACGGCGCCCGAAAAAGCAGTCTTCGGGGGACTGGACCCGAAAGCCGACAGCTTCTTGACCTGACTAAACGCAGCAGCGGTCCGTAAGGAGCCACGGCGCAGGCCAAGCGCAGATAGTTGGGTAGAGGAAAAATATAACGACAACAACAACAACAACAACCGCATCACACCGCGGAAGGGAAACGAGGCCGAGGCGGTCGTCTCCGCTGCATAGTGCTTGCCGAAGATCTGCCGGGCGACCCCAACCCTACGCCTGGAAGACGCCGTGCACTATCGCTGTTGTATGGGGCCAGTCACGCAAATCTGTTAAGACAGCACGAGCACTGCGTTCTTGCTGTTCTTGGCGCTACTGCCATTTTGCCATATTCCATATTCCATATTTCTTTTTTTTTTTTTTCTTCCTTTGTGACGCATCCAGATCCCAAATGTTTGGCGGGGCTTCTAAACAACTAACAGCCGCACCATTACCTTCACGCTTGTCTATTTCGTCTTTCCCTCTGCCTCTGTCTCTGCTTAGCCCCTGCTTCAAGCCTACTTCTCGCCTTCGTCTGTATACTTCTGCTGCTGTTTCTGTCTCGCCTTCACCTTTGGCCATCGTCCACCACCACCACCTCCGTCATTCCTCTATCCCACTAGCTACTGCCCCTCCATCCCCTTCGGCCTTGCCCCTCCATCGCTACTACTCCGGCTGCCTCGCTCGCCGCTTTACTACGTCCCGCTTCGTTTCCTTTCAGGGCAAAATGGTCGCTGTTGATCAGTTGTCTGGCCTCTTGGCCAAGCTGCCCATTAGCGAGCTCGAGAGCTACCCCAACTGGTTCCCTGCTGAGAACCCTGTCGATATCTACCGCTCGCACATCACGTCTCTCCTGCATGAAGTTAGCGGTGTTGACAAGAAGATCATCTATCCTGCTCTGCAGTGGACCACGGGTCTTGACAAGGGCGACTTGCTAGTTGCCGTGCCTGCTCTGCGTGTCAAGGGCAAAAAGCCAGCTGAGCTTGCTGAGGAATGGGTGTCCAAGGTATGTACTTGTACTTGCATTGCATGATATGACAGCACGTCGTTGTGGCAGCCACGGCTATGGCCAGGGCGTTAAAGTGCTTGCATGCGTGATCTAGCAGGGGCACTGGCCTGTTTGGTGCCAAGTGCAAGAAGAGGAAAGAAGAGGAAAAAAGAAGAGGAAAAAAGAAGAGGAAAAAAAGAAAAAAAAACCGCTGCTACTGCTACTGCTACTGCTACTGCTGCTGCTGCTGCTGCTCGCTACACGGCCACGGTCACTAATTTCTCCGCTACTGCCTGCAGTTCCCCGAGTCTCCCCTCGTCGAGAAGCCCGTCGCTTTCAACCACTTTCTGCAGTTCTTCTTCAAGCCCGGCCCTCTCGTCAAGCTGGTGCTCCCTATGATACAAGCACGTGGCGGTGAGTATGGCCAGAACAACAAATTGGGCCTGAAGAATGTCCAAGACGAGTCCCAGGGCCGCAAGCGCATCATTGTCGAGTTCTCCTCGCCCAACATTGCCAAGCCCTTCCATGCCGGCCACCTCCGCTCGACCATCATCGGTGGCTTCCTGGGCAATCTGTATGCTGGCGCTGGCTGGGATGTCGTCCGCATGAACTACCTGGGCGACTGGGGCAAGCAGTACGGCCTCCTAGCCCTGGGCTTCGAAAAGTACGGCGATGAGGAGGCCCTCAAGACCGACCCCATCAACCATTTGTACCAGATCTATGTCAAGATCAACGCCGACAAGAGCGCTGAGGACAAGCAGATTGCCGACCTGACTGCTGCCGGAAAGACTGAGGAGGCTGCCAAGCTCAAGGAGGAAGGCACTGACGAGCAGGCCCGCAAGTACTTCAAGCTGATGTCTGATGGCGATGCTGCTGCTCTCGCCCAATGGCAACGCTTCCGCGACATGTCGATTGTGCGCTACAAGGAGACGTATGCCCGGTTGAACATTGCCTTTGACGAGTTCTCAGGCGAAAGCCAGGTCAAGCAGGACGCCATGGAGGAGGCTGCCGCGGCTCTGATCGAGAAGGGCATTGCCGAAGAGTCTGACAAGGCTCTGATTATTGACTTTACCAAGCACGTCTCCGGCAAGGCCGGCAAGTCGCTTGAGAAGCCCATCATCCGTAAGCGTGATGGCACCGCTCTGTACCTGACCCGCGACATCAGCGAATTGCTGCGCCGCCACGACCAGTACAACTTTGACCACATGATTTACGTTGTGGCTTCTGCCCAAGATCTCCACTTGAAGCAGCTGTTCAAGATCATTCAGCTCATGGGCCACACCGAGATTGCCAAGAAAGTGCAGCACGTTAACTTTGGCCTGGTCCTGGGCATGAGCACGCGCAAGGGCACAGTTGTCTTCCTGGACGATATTCTGCGCGAAGTTGGTGACCACATGCACGAAGTCATGAAGAAGAACGAGGACAAATACAAGCAAGTCGAGAATCCCAAGGCCACAGCTGATATCCTGGGAATTAGCAGTGTGATGGTGCAAGACATGACGGGAAAGAGGTGAGTTTGATTCCTGCAATCGGGGAGGAAGCCAATACCCGCTAACGCTCTCTTGCTTGCTCTAGAATAAACAATTACGAATTTGACATGGACGCCATGACCTCTTTTGAGGGCGACACTGGCCCGTACTTGCAGTATGCCCACGCGCGGTTGGCCTCTATCGGCCGCAAGGCGCGAGCAGCATCTGACGTGACTGATGCCGAAGTTGCTGCTGCGAACTGGGACCTGCTGTCGGAGCCGCATGCCATAAACCTCGTGCGTCTTCTTGGCCAGTACCCCGACGTGTTTGTGAACACCATCAAGACACTTGAGCCTACTACCGTGCTCACCTACCTATTCAAGATGACGCACGTGCTGAGCTCCAGCTACGACGTGCTGCGAGTAGTCGGGTCTGAGAAGGACCTGCTGGTTGCGCGCCTGGCATTGTATGAGTCGGCGAAGCAGGTTCTAGGCAACGGCATGCGTCTATTGGGGTTGTCGCCGGTGGAGCGCATGTAGAGAAAAAGAAAGGAAAGGGGAAAAAGGAGGAGAAGGGACTCATAGAATGTTGTTCAGGATTCAGGACGGACAACCAAAGAAGGTTTATGGGGAAGGGAAGATGATGGCAGAAGGGAAGATGGGCAGATAGGAAGACGAAAAAAGGAGGTTTTTTTTAAAAAAAAGCTGCCAAACAAGAAAGGATGGGCTATATGTTACGTCACATGTTGGCGAAACTAATGAACCTGGCTTGGTGATGTGATATATTGCACTATCCTAGTAAGATTGGGG
>NETT01000525.1:0-11990 GCA_003449175.1 Ceratocystis smalleyi
TCCCCCTCCTCCCCCTCCTCCCCCTCCCCTCTCTTTCCCCTGCCAGACCTCCCTCCGGCTTTGTCAAGATGGCGCGCTTTTTCTCAGCTACCACCAACACCAGGAATCACGCCCGCCGCTTCTCAGCACCATCGCCATTCTCTTTTCTCGCTACAACTGTATTCGTCACCGCAGCTGCGGCTGCTACAGCTGATACCTTCCCCTATGAACCCACATCTCTCCTCACGCTAGGCGACACTGTATACGCCTTCCAGGGCTCCTCTTTCGCCTCCTACAACGTTTCTACCAGCGACACGCTCACGACATCTCCCAACTGGACCAGCATCACCGACCAGCTGCCCTTTGTTGGGGATTCCAAAACCTCCACTTATTCAGCCACGGTGGCTAATGAAACATTGGCTGTTTATGCTGGTGATTGCAAGCGCGGGGACGGTAGCATCTGGGTCTATGACCTTCCAAGTCGCCAGTGGAACCGCAAGCCCGTCGTCAACGGCACAGACGGTGCTCCTTTTATGCTTGGTGGCGTCGTGGGCTTCGCCAGCACCGTGGACCCCGACACTGAGATCGAGCCCAGCATTTATGCCTTCGGCGGCATGTGTGGCTCGCCTAGCTCCAGCATCTGGGCTTGGCAATCCGCTTCAGACTTCACCAGCCACATGATTCGCCTGTCGGCAGATTCAAGATCGGCCACTACAAACTACAACGCCAATATTCTCACCACACAAAACACCCCCATTGCCGCCGCTGGCTTCACGTGGACTGCTACAACCCCTGCCATTGCCAGCAAAGCAGAAACAGTTGAACAGCAGGTTGACCATGTTATGATCGGTGGCCATACTGCCTGGGCTTTTGTCAACATGAGCTCTGTGGCGCTCTGGCAGCTGCCGGAGGAGACGTGGACTTTTGTTCCTGTCGCTAACTATGACAGTATTTCTAGTCGTTCTGGCCATACTGCGGTCCTGAGTCAAGATGGCTCCTCGCTAGTGCTTATGGGCGGCTGGGTTGGCCAGGTCACCAATCCAGCTAATCCACAGCTCATTATTCTCAAGATGACTGACTCGGACAAGAACTGGGCGTGGGAGATCCCCGATAACCAACCCTCGGGAAACGGCATCTTTGGCCATGGTGCTACCGTTTTACCAGGAAATGTGCTGATGGTGTATGGGGGCTATGACATCACCTCTTCAGGCTCCACCAAGCGCGCCATCTCTGGCAGTTCCATGTTCTACAACATGACCAGTGGCGAGTGGACAAGCGACTACGTCAATCCCGAAGTTCCAGCAACCGAATCGCCAACATTGAGCCTTTCACCTTCATCAACCTCCGCCACTACAGAGGCTACCCCGATGGGCTCATCTTCTAATTCAAACAGGATGCGCAATATCGGGCTTGGCCTTGGCCTAGGCCTCGGTGTCCCTGCCTTGCTCCTCTTGATTCTGCTCTGCGCCTGTCTGTACCGCCGCCATCGCTCCAAGAAATCGCGCGACGACGTCATCCGTGCCTTGGCCCAGGACGAATCGCACTTCCTCCACCCGGCCGAAGGCACTATGAGGGAAAGGGGAAGTGGCACTTTGTGGTTTTCGCGATCCAAGGATCCCTGGACAGCTGCTCCTCGCGACTCCGCGTACGAAAGCCTCCGAGACAACCACAATGATAAGGCTGGGAGCCCCATTGAGGGCAGAGCTAGTATGCAAGCGTCGCGCGGCGGTGAGCCAAGTAACTCTCGTGGTGCGTATGCTGGCCTTGTTCCCAACGAGCCTATTGAGCCCATTAATGAAAACGGCGAAGATGATACTGTTATTATACACCGCGACGTGGACGTTGGGCGCATGGCTGATGTCCACCGGCCGCCTCCTGCGGAAGACTGCCCCCCGCCCAGCTCCCCACATGGCCACCCTAGACATGCCATCAATGCTCCTGCGCGCCACACAACCAGCTCCTATGATACCCAAGCCCCAAACTGGATGCGTAACGCGGATGATGTTGACGACGAGCTTCTAGCCCGCATGAACCACGGCAAACAGGGATCCGCGGAGATCCGCAACGCACTTGCCGCTGTTGAAGGCCGACCTGTGTCCAAGGCTAGCAGCAACAGTAATCCTTCATACAGCACGGCCAAGTCGACGTTTGTCGCCCTCCGAAACGAAGGTCCTCGTCTTCTCATGGGCGGAGATCGCCCTAGGACACCGCCCATGGCAACTTTTGCATCCCGACAGACAAACTACAGCGAGGTTCCCGAGGACGAATCGCAGTACTACGAAGACGTATTGGGAAGTCCTAGCAAGTACAGGGAACGTGACAGTTGGCTAGGCAGTCTTCGCCGCGTGTTTAGCAGTAAGACCGACTCGAGCTTTAGTATAAACGGACAGCAGTTGCAATCGTACGCCTCGTCTCCCGCGCGCGGCGACCGCACTGATGGCTTTATGACCGGCGTGGACTACGACTCTCACATAGTTCAAGGCATGGCAGATGGTACTTCAGAAAGCGGTGGCACTAGCGCCTTGCTACGCCGCAAGCAGGGGAGGCAGGCCTGGGAAGACATGCCAGCCCACCTTCGCGGTAGCGAGGGTGACTGGGATGTTGAGCGGGCTGTAGAACAGCGCTTAGTGCAAGTCATGTTCACCGTGCCTCAAGAGCGGTCACGCGTCGCCACTGCCGAGTATGAGCGCGAGGCCCATGGGATCGTAGTCGACCCAGATGAGAGCGAGGATGCATCACTGGTGAGCAACGCCGGTGATATCAGCGTGCGTCTAGACTCCAGCCACGTAGACAACGACGCCAGCGACCCCGGCTCATCACACAGCTACCGTAAAAGTGCACGGCGCTCAGCTAGTCGTGAGGACGTCAAGGAAACCGTAAAAATGAAGGCTGGGCTACGAGGTGGTGCATCATACCCCAATCTGAGAGCCAAACGAAGCCTGTCGCCAATGGAAGCACGGGGGAAGAGCCCCTATCTCGATGTGAGCGACGTGTCGAGCGTGAGATACTCGACAGAGTTGCACATAGCAGAGATGATTAAACTAGAAAAGCCCAAGAGCCGCGTACGCGAAATGGTCAACTCGATTGAGAGTCGACATAGTCGCGAGAGCAGCCCGGCAGGCCCCTGAAGGCGATGAGAGACCAAAGAATATTTTCTTTCATTGTTGCCTTCCAGTAGGCGAATGGTGGGGTGGGGACGAAGACTTTAGGCTTCCGTTCTGACGTCATCTTTTTATTTTATTTTTCTCCTGTTTCTTTTTTTTCTTCTTGTATTGTACATAACCACACGTGGGGGAGGGGGGGGGGGGAGAGCGGGCAGAGGGGATGGATGTTATTCCACAGCGGTTTTCTTCCCGGATTGTCATTTACTTGGTCGAACTGGCCAAGAGATAGATTTTGCTATTTTGCTATTAGTTGTCTAATAGTATTGACTGCGACTGCATATTTAACCTACTTTCTGGATCAGGACCACGTGGGAGGGTTCGAATAGAATAAGCCTGCCAAAGCTATGAGATGCGAATGCAAGCTTGCAAGTGAACCATCTCTACTATTAGATTCGACGATGTTTATTTAGTTGATCTATAGATCATGTTACGCCCTGTGTCTCCAATCATTTCAACTACTGTCGCATCATCCCCTGATTCAACAACGGCTTTCCTACATCAGTGGCGCATTCTGTCCAATTACAGCATCCAGCAAAGCCTGGCCCGGAAAGTCCATGATGACAATGCCTCGTCTGGCCTTGGGCTGTTTCTCAAGCCACGTGCCTGTTCGGTCATTCATGCCCATTACTGTCCCGTCCAGCGGGCCAGCTGCAGCCTCTATGGGCAGTACGCCAACTGAGGCGCTCAAATGCGACAAGTACAGCGCCGCGTTGTTATCCGGCTCTGTTGCAGAACGCACCAGCGCCCTGTGGATTGCTGCCCACTTTAGTTCCAGGTGTGGCAGCGACGGGATGATCCATAGGTCCTCAAGGACGATGTGCGTCGACCGCCAGCGTATGCCATACTCTTCCGTTGCCGGGAATTCCTGCAGTATGATTATCTTGCCACGCATCTCACCCAGCGTTGGTAGAGGCGCTAGTGGCGTGGGCTTCATGTAGAGGTGCTTTTCGAAACGTGGTGCCAGGTCGGGACTGTCAAGACGCAGCGCATTAAATGCCTCCTCAAACGACTTGGTGCCATTGCCCAGGCGCGGCCCCTCTTCCTTAATGCGCACGACAATTGCCTCGCTAGGATGCGCATCCAAAAAGTCAAACACTGTCGTCATCACCTCGGCAAACGTGTGGCCCGTCGGCTCGTACGAATGGTAGATGCCCAGCTGGTCGCCCTGTAGGCGTGTGCGTGCATCAATGTACCGCACGCCAGCCATCAGCTGTGTTGTTAAGTTGTGGTTCTGGCACTGCAATTGCTCGTCAGGTATGCTAAAAGTCATCGTGTCGTGCGTGCCTGGCAGCGACAAACTGCTGAGATTTGCCGCGTCTGGCAGGCCGCTCATCCACTCCGCCTGGGGCGGTGGCGGCATTGGAGGCACAGTCTCCTCTACGGTGTTGAATGACCAGGCGCTTATATAGCCACGGTAGCAGTGCTGAGTTGACGACTCGACACACGGCATCAGCAGCCGCATGCCGTGTGTGACGCTGTTAAGAGTGAGTAGCGCCACGCAAGCCAGCACCACAGCAGTCCACCGCGAAACAGCTCGGGGGCTAATGTTAGCCATTGTAAAGGGAAGCCAGGCGCAACACGAAACAGATTTATGGGACTGCTTGTTGGAGAACGACTCCGGGCCGTTGGCAGGCAGGTCTGGCGTCATTGTAGGGCTGGGGCTTGAGAAGGGAGAATTGAGGCAAAGAAAAAGGAAAAGGGAAAAGGAAAAAAAAAAAGGGAATTATGAGAAGTTGGCGATATAAAAATAGAGCGTCTTGGGAATTGCAGAGGTTTGGTCTACATCGCGTATAGGGAGGTGCGGCTTGGGAATGACCAGCAAACGGATACAGGAGGGGAGCTATGCCTGATGTCAAACTCTATCTTGAACCAGTTTCAGTGGGAGCGTTCAAACAAGCCCAGAGCAAAAATCACCACGTACAGGCCGTGATTGTCGGCACAAGGCCCCAGCGCAGACGCACTTGGGCCCCTGAGATGTCTAGACGCCAAAACCCCTGAACCCTAAGCCTCTGGAACTTGAACTTGAATATATCTATCAAACCCTAACTTTGGCTTGATTTGATTTGAATATATTTTACGTCTACTGGAATCACTAAGATCAAACGACGCCGGATTGGATACCGGACAGAATTAACCCTCCGCAAGGCTGACCACCGGTTTCTGGCGAGAGAAGCACGTATGCTCCCTTGGCAAACCCTAACCCTACCCCGTCCGACATAATGCCACCTGTGACCAGATATAGCAAGCAACCAATGGGAGTGTGGCCGAGTGGTTAAGGCGTTGTGTTTAGGTTATAACCCAATAACCGGAACCGCAATGGGCAACCGCGCGAGTTCGAATCTCGTCGCTCTCATCAAACTAATTTTTTGCGTGTTGCGCGCGTTCTTTTTAACCATAAAGATGTTCGTAGGCCCTCTCCGTTCAGGATCCCCAAGGCCGACCCTATCCCGGCCCTTACTGCCGTTGTGCAGCCGTTGTCTTTGCCTGCTTTGTTGCCAAGGCATGTAGTGCATCAGACCGAGACATGGGGCGTCAAGCCACCAAAATAAAACAGCACGAAAAAAAAAGGAAAGAAAACACTTTGTACCTCCAGCTTGTTGTTGCTGTCGTTCATTATTTGAATATCCAAGTCCGAAGCCACACAGCAAAAGGAAATCAATCAGGGAGGCGGCCGGATAAAACAAAACTAAAAATCAAAAGAAATCAAAAAGAATCAAAAAAAAAATCAAAGAAAAATCAAAAAAATCAAAACCAAATCAAAAAAACCCCCAAAAGAAAAGCCCGAAAAACGTCGTCATCACGCAATAACCCCCAAGGCATAGTGGAGCTTGGGCTGCACAAATGCCTTTGCCACTCCCTCCCTTTATGTGTCCTCAAGCCACTAGCTGGCCATTGCTTCTTGGTCTAGGCCCTTTGTTCTTTAGAGCTAATAGTCCTGGTGGGAGAAATGATAGCATGACTACAAGCTCTGGCCAGCTGAAAGAGAACGGCGCATTTGTCATCTGTCAAGCGCTCCAAGCATGTAGGGCTGCTGTAGTAAATGAGGCTAGACTCTGTTTTTGTTGCGGGACAAGAGAGGGAAATGGAGTTGGAAAGACAGCACGGTCTGATTCAAGGCTAAATTCTCATATCATATCATTGGTATGTTGTAATAAGAGAGTGTGTACAAAGAAGCCAGTCACATTCACGACATGACCATGCATGAAGCTGAGTCAGCCAGCTAGTGTCATACAAAGCGAGGACTAGCCATAGACGTGCGCATTAGCCGGAATAGCCTTGTATTTAGGGATCTTGCGTTCTGTTTCGTGTTTGTGGCTCAACAGTTTACAAGAATTTTCTCAGCAAGCCTGCGCATACGGATGGGATCGTAGTTGAGGTTGACGGGTACAAGGGTTAGGGTTAACAAGACAGAGCAGGTACCGGTCTAAGAACGGTGTTCCTCGACGCTTACGTCACTGAGGCCAAAAGTATATGCACGATAGCTGCAAAAATGGCGATATAAGTGCAGCTTAAGTTGCTTCGCTGTGCCTCCCAGCCTGTTAACTCATGCAGGGAGTGAGATTAAGGGGCAGGACATAACAAGAAGGCAAAGGCCCAGAGAGGAAATGCAAGAGAAAGCAAAAGCAAGATTGCAAAGCCAAGTCTGGAATCTCAATAGCACTGCAGCCCCTCCAAGATGAGACAGTGGGCTACAGGCTACGGGCTACGGGCTCCTCTCCTTCCTCAGGCGACTCGCCTAAGGCCGAAACGCACGAGGACAAAGCTTGAGGGGAGGGTTGGCCTCTAGTTGGGCTGTTTTGTTGCTGGTGTGGGGTGAATTTGGCGCCAAGCTGTGCAGAACGAGCTGAACTGGGAGGGGGGCAGACCTTTTTCATACCTAACTAGCAAAAGCGGAGGTGTTGCTGTGACACAGCGCAGCCGAGAGGAAGAGAGGGAACATGCAGCAGAAAGAGACAGAGGCAGCAATAGGGCAACAGAGGAGAAGACGGAGCGACAAAGCGAATTTCGCCGTGTTTATGTATGTCCTGCTGAGGAGAGGTCATGGAAATGAGAGGCAAGCAGGAAACTGCTGCGGATAGCGCATAGAGAGGGACCAACTAGTGTGCAGTGGGTTTCCACGTTTTCTAGCTAATAAGCCTACATGCGTACGGGCTGTGGTTGACACAAATAAGGTGCCTGCAAGAAGTTTAAGACAGCCAACTATCTATATAATACAAATAACTACTAAGGGCGTGTGTGCGAACAGCAACCATAATGGCCGTCATGACGACGTGATATTTGGTGTGTTAGATGGGTGGCTTGTTTAGACATTGCATTTTGCGGCCATGGCCTACTTACTCTCTTTGCGTTTAAATGTGGTGGTGCATGGGGCTTGACGATCGGCTATGCTGGGCGTCTTGTTCAACAAGGAAGAAGGCTCTCGAGGCTGGTGATACCAGCTGTCTTTTGGCCACCATATAAGTCCCCTGTCCAGCTGAGGGAAAGCAAGAACTAGTGTAGCGAGCGAGAGAACGAGCGACTAAGTGAGCCGGATTCTGAATGGCGTTGAAACAAGGAAGCACTTGAATAGGAGGAAACAAGAAACAGCCTGACAAGCCAGGCCAAGACGAGGCTAGCGCGGTAATAAGAGGTGGAAGCACTCCAGCAAGCTATGGGGGACCGTTTATCTGCGTGATATATCTACAGCAAAAGACAGAAGAAAAGGGGGCGGAAGGGCTAGTGCAGAGACAACAGGAAACCGCTTGAGAGGGGGTCTAGGCATGGATATAAAGTGTAATGCCGATGTCGAGATACTTTTACCGGCCTGCTTCTACAGGATGAATGGATAATACGTGATTTCCTGCATAGAAAGCCAAGGAGCCTCTGGTGCCGGGACCCAAAGAGAGAGAGAGGGGTCAACAAATATTTGGCCCTTTGTTTTTGGTTGACTTCGCAAATTTGATAGAAGGAAGAGAAGGAAGAGAAGGGAGGGGGTGGGATGTTTACACGGAGGGGGCGGAGATAAACAGCAGTATAATTGCAACTGTGACTGTGACTGTGCGTGTCTACGTCCATGTGCAGTTTTTGCCCGCCTGGAAGCCCAAGAGTCAAGACCAGGAACCAGCTTGAGAGAGGCAAAGGGCAAGACAAACCAACACGAGGTTTTGGTATATAGTTGCGAAAGTCAAACCACCCCAGCCAGAGGATGGGCGCAAAGCGAATTAAACGCCAAGAAAAAAAGGAAAACAGAGCAAGGAAAATAATGATAAAACTAGAAAAAGGAAAAGAAAAACAAGACAGCCAGGAGTGAGCGGCGGAATTGGAGCCAGATAAGAGCAGAATAATCCTCGTACTGCAGTCGTCATGTTCGTATAGCAATTCACACATCCCACCAATATGGATAGGGGAGCAGAACAACAAACACATGCTTGCGCTGAGCCACCGCAGCCGAGAAGATAAGAGGGGCCCTAATCACACGAGGCAAAAAGCTGAAGGAATGAATGGTTTGCTGCGTTTTTCCTTTTTCTCCTGCTTGAAACTTCAGCCTTATCACCTGTTCCGTGCATGCCAACCCTAGACAACCGCGATGCAAGACACATATAACCCTAGTGTGCTCTTCGGATCATGTCCCCAGGGGAGCCGGTGATACAACGCCAATGTTCCATACATGCGTATATTGTATCCCTTCGACAAGGTTGTGTTGTGGGTTCTTTAGGAGAGGGACCTGATATCCGCTTGGGACCGTCCATTGGACATTCTAGTGCCACACATGCTGCCCTCCTCTCGCCGGATGGCATTTAGCAGAACTGTATGTATGCCTTTGTGCGCCTTTGTAGGACGAGACCAGCGCCAAACAGTAAGCGAGTTGGGCCTAGAGTCGCTGTTGGTTATGCTGCTGTCTTATTTGTTCCTGCTTCCCTCACTGAGAGCGAGAAGGCGCAAGCTATCGACCAGGAGCCAATATTCTGACATCTAGTAGGCGGCTAAGAAAGGGCGAGGGACACAAAATTGAGACCATACGAGCAGAGCAAGGCCGGTTGCAATTCCGCTGACTCGTATAGATGATATGTTTTCGTCCTAGGCTGTTTTATCATCGTTCTTGTGTTGCCCTTTATACAAAGGGATCCGAGGTGTTTGAGAGAGACAAAATGTGTCTTGGGGCCTTGGGCGTGATGCGTTGTAGTAGCAGTACAGCGCTGCAGCATAGCACTGGCAGTGTAAAAAGTAGGGCGGCATTTGCTAGGGGCGGTCCAGAGCGCGGTGGGGATTGAAACGGGCTCGCTATAGTGGAACGGGGCAGGTCCATAGCGGAAGCTGTGCTATAGGCCGTGAAGTTATAGAAAGCAGGAAATAATGAGGTGATATAGCGGGGACTTGCAGTTAATAATAAGCGATTTGTAGAGGGTGGCCCCTGTAGACTCGTCACCTCTTCTGTATCTGCAGCTTGACCTTGACGAGGCAAGTTGGTGAACTGATGAGAAGATAGATGGATGTCATGTTGCCTCTCTCCAGCCTCGTTTTTTTTTTTTTTTTGCCTTTTCTTTTGTCCATTACCATTATTTGCTATTTTCATCTCTCTCTCTCTCTCCCTCTTCCTCTTGGCAGATGTCCCAGACCCGTGCAAACTTATTAGATGCGCCGTCTTTTTCTTGCGCCCTGCCTAGCATTCCCTTTCTCTTTTCTTCTTTTGTCGGATGGCTTGTTTTGGCGCACCTCCAATTTGCCTCCCAAGTTTCACATGCCAGAACCCTCTAGGGGCTAAAGAGACATTAACAAGGCCTGGAGCAGCATCAAGATAGGTGAATGGCGGACACAACAGAGAAACGACACTGTTGCTACGCTGCCAAAAAATGACAGGAGCAGAGAAACAGACAGGGGTAAAGAGGGCGGGGGCTTGCGCTGGCCGGCTGGTTAGTCTCTCCAGGGTGACATAGTGCTTCCCGACTTGGTTACGTTCGAACGTCTAACCATACAATACGGTAATAGGCAAGAAGAGCATAGCATGCATGTTCGTGCTGGGTACAGGTTGCATTGAAAGTGCGGCAAATTCACCAGTCTTTGCAACCGCTACTATATGCATACAACATGACATCGACAGATACACTACTGCACTTATCGACAAAGAAAAGGGCGGGATAGCCGGGTGGTTAGGAGGAACAAGAACCGGCCGCTACCACTGCCCATGAACAAGCGATCATAGCCCACGACAAACAACGAAAATACGCCATTTTATCGCCAAGGCACGTAGTTTTGTTTGACGGAAAGAGGGCAAACGGGATGATAAAACCGCTGCTAATTCATTTGCGGCAGGGTCCTGCAATGCCCTAACATGGCCCTGTCGGGGGCTCTCTTTCTCCCCGTTATTCATTCGGCAACCCTTCACACAATGCAGATACACAGGAGAAAATAGCCCGCAAGACAAACTGTTAGAAGCAGCACAGGTTTTCGCAGCTCTAGCTCTTGGATTTTTCTCAGCGTCTCCTCCCTTGCCCCTTGCTTTGCTTTTCTTCGCTAGAGGGCTAGAGGGCCAGCGGGGGGCTTTGGCGTGACCTTGGCTTGACTGGCCTGAACTAAAAACCTGAGTCCGACCCTGCTATTGCCGCAAGTTGCAAAGAGCATGTCGATCCCCAAGCGACAGGAGATAAAATCGCGTGAATTGTTCGATTGTGCGGTGTTGGCTGTGTGTATGTGTATGTATGTTTTGTGTGTGTGTGTGTGTGCGTGTGTGCACATCTGTAGACAAGGGCGTGGGCGTGGGCTTCGCTGGGCGTGGGCTTTCGTTAAATCTTTGTCCGGTCCGTTCACCCTTTCTGATAATCCATGCCAGCGGCTCAATATATGTTGCGCCGCTTTCCACTTTGCTGCTTTCTTGCCTTTGCAGAAGACTGGACTTGGTCGTCATGATGGCCAAAGGTTTCTGACTTTCTTGCTCGGCCTTTTTTTCTCCGGGGTTCTCCTCTCTTCTCTCTTTGTTCTTCCGTGTATTTGTTGCTTCCCTTCTCTTCTTTCCTTAACTCTTTTTCTTCTCTTTGTTTTCCCGCCTTCGTTACTGCTGGCTGTGTGTGCGCGTGCTTGTGGATGTGTTGTGCTTGCTTGATTCTTATTTCGTCATTGTTTCTTTTTCATCTCTTCTACGGTTCTTTCCTGTTTCGTTTTCGTTGTTGCCTTGTTTGCTGATTCGCGATTTGCTTCTTTGCTCTGCTCCTGGTTTCCATCCCATCTCTCGCCTCTTCCCCTCCGCTGGCGCGCAAGACTGGCCAGGTTATTTCCTTTACTTTCGCTTTGCTCTCTGCTGGCTACGGAAAGAACCCACGTCCGCTGCTGGCACTTGCGCACTTTTTGCTCTCACCTACGAAGAAAGGACGATCGGCGAAACCAATGAGCAACGACGGCTGCTATCTCTGATCGACGACTAACATCGCAATTTCCTCGCTTGGCTTCACCAAAATTTTATGTGCGATCGCCCCCCGTCCCCTCACTTCTGGCTTGGCCTCCCACATTTTCACGATAACTTCGCTGTTGTTCGTGATCATAGTCCGGCATATTGTAGCAGTTGCAGTTGATTGCTAGACGATAACACCAGGTAAGAAAAGACCACTTTGGCGAGAACCTCGTCTGCTATCTTTTTTTTTTTTTTTGGTTATTGCAATTGTTTATTATCCTTGCGCTCTCCGCACTCCTGTTTCCCTGTCTTCCCACGCTTTTTTTTCCCTCTTGTTCTGCCCTTCTCTATTCCGTTCTTCCACATCACCAAGCGATGCGAAACCAAACCAAACCAAAGACTCGTCTTCCACGACCGAAATCAACCTCTCCCGCCCATAATAAACAAAATCCTAGTCACTAGGATACAGCAGGCGCAGGCCACCC
>NETT01000526.1:0-16244 GCA_003449175.1 Ceratocystis smalleyi
GGGGGGTGGGAGGCCGAGATCATAGGCAAGAAGCCAGAAGCAACGATCAGCAATCAGCAATCAGCAATCAGCAACAACGCAACGCAATCAGCAATCAGCGTCAAGATCGTTGGCTATCCTCTTTAAGAAGATTCTCTACACGCCTATCGGGATGTGACTGGCCTGTTCTTTTGGGCCTGCGCTTCGTGTCTCGTCCGTTTTTTCCCCTGTGTTGCTTGTGCTTCTGTTGTGTTTCTCTCGCTGTCTTATTCGTTGTTGTCTTGCTTGCCTTCCATGTATCTGTCGTGGGGAGGAAGAAAAACAACAAATAAAATAAAAAGAAGAAAAAACCTCGCACGGGAAATCGTTTGAAAAGAGTTGGGAAAAAAAAAAGTACAAAACACAAAAAGCAATAGCTACAAGAGAAATAAATTTCTTAAGGATGAAACATGCCAAAACCAGCAGCTACTGGCTGTTACTCTTTCCTCTTCGTGGGCTCCGACTTTTGTTGACTTCTGATGTTTTGCTAGGAGAAATGAGATCAGAAGGAAATTACCCTCCCCCCTTCTAAAGCCTCAATACCCCAAAGACGGACACGTCCCACTAGCTTCTGTTTTTGACCAAGCTCTTCTTCCTTCGTGGGTTGGTGCGTGCGTGCTGGCTAACGACCGCCGTCTTCTCTCGATAAAAAGCAGAGCCCAAGATTGTCCGTCCATGTGTTTTATGCTTCGCTTTCCTTTCCTTGCCTGTACTGTACTGACCCTGACTGCTCTTGCTCTTCTGTGTCCTTCGTCCTGCTCCCGACAAGACCCTTTTCAGAGCATGCCAAGCCAAAATTGCCGCTCGCCTAAGCAAGGCCTGCTTTGAGAAACGCCATGTACTACAACTCAACTGGTTGTCGATGGTGTAGATAGCTGCGAAATAGCCGACAAAGCCATCTGGCTCTGCGTTGTCACGACTTGTGTTCACAGGGGTCCACAACCAACAGGGATCTTTTGCCCAAGGGTTCACGAGATGTCGCTGACAACACATCGCAGCACGAACAGGCTCTGATGTACAAAGGGTCACAAGAATTAGGGTTGCACCAGTATGTTGGTGGGAGGGGGAGGGGCAGCATAACCCAATCAAGCAGCGTGTCTCGGGGCAAGATGACGATAAAAATTATCCGCCGTTTACATTGCATCCCCCGTACAGCCTACGTACACCCACACGTTCAACTTGACCATGCATCCAAGTCGCTATACAGATCTCTTTGGCCTGTATTACTTTCTATCCTATCCTACATAGACTAGCACCCAACTGTTTACTCCTCCTTGGCACCGCCCCGGCCAGCACGCTCAGCAGCCTTGACGGCCTTGGCATCAGTCTGGGCAGCACCCTGGAGGGACTGGGCAAAGCCGGCGGCAGCCTTGAAGGGACGCTTAAGCTCGCCAACAGCGGGCTGGCCGAAGATGTGGATTTTGACTAGGTTGGCCTCGAGGGCCGTCTTGAGGGGCAGGATGCTCTGAATCAGAAGCGGGTTGGTGTACTTCATGTAAAGGTGCAGGACACACATGATGGCGACGGCTGTAACTTGGCCGCGCATAAGAGTACGCAGCTGCGACATATCGTACTCGTGGATGGTGGTGGCTACCAGCTTGGGTTCTTCGGTGGAACCCATGGGGGCAGGCTCGACATACTTAAGGACAGTCAGATCTACAAATAGAGCGAGGTGGCATTAGCAGGGATTGCTGTATTAAGTTGGCATATCGATGGCTTTTGGATAGACATACCCTTCTTCTTCTGAACCTTGGCCTGGATCACGAGGTAGAGGCCCAGGATAATGACGTTGCTGAGAATGTATCCGCCACGGACCATGTTGAGGACATTTGGGTCTTCAAAAGGAACACGCTTTGCGACCTGCATCATGCCAAGCATGATGAGGATGTTGACTCTGAAATTAGGAAGTGGAAGGTTAGCACGGACAAAGAGTTGTAACGAGGGGATTGTGGTGTTTGTGTGCTTGTATCATCGTTGCTCGAACGGGGTGGCTCGATTTGATTCCGATGACTATCCATCCGGCGCCGCCGCTGGTCAACCGCAATGGCAATGGTCTCGGAGGGCGTAAGCGCGTCATCTTGGTAGACGTTGCGTCCGCCCCTTCATGAGCCAGCTCAGTCCAATTGGATTCAGCCCGAGCTTGCTGGCCAGCCAGCCAGCCAGCCGGCCAGTACAAGCATCGGACGCTGAACACTGGATGCTGGGCGCTGGTCGCAAGAAATGAGCGAGTCGCGCACCAAGAGTTCGTGTATGGTGCACAGCACGGCAATGTGCGACCATGGCGGCCGCAGAAAGAAACCAGACGATCAAGGCGAGCAATTACGATGCTGGCAAAGGGAGAACGGGACTCACACTGCGGGAGGAAGGCCGGCCATTATGTCTAATGAAAGATTCGCGATGACGAAAATGGGGGGATTAAGATACAAGAGGGAAAGAAGAAAAATAGAGAAAAAAAAAGAAGGAGACCGAAAAAAAAGAGAGAAGGGAAGAGGAGCGCGCAGTCAACAAAGTAACAAGCAGCGGAAGTGAGCGTCGAGGGACAATAAGTTGGAGAGGAAGAAGAAGGAAGAAGAAAAAACTAGAAGAAAAAACAATACGTATGAGGAAATTCAACCATGAGTCGCCAGAGCTAGCAGCCCACCACCTGTCAGTGTCGCGGTTGAAAGGGTACGAGACACTGATGGCAATAATATATGACAAGCAATCAGAAGTGTCCAAAGAGCCCGTACAGCGCTGGAAAGAGGCCCAGCCCTCTATAAGCTCCTGAAAGTAGGCTGCTTGAAAGTGCACCATGGCCACTATAAGGCCCTGTCAAAGGCGCAGGTCAGGGCCTTGTCAAGCCAGCACAGCCAACATAATTATGGAACCTTCCTTGTGCTTCGGTTCGACTATTGCAATCTGGCCAGACCAAAACAGTCAGAGAGGCAGGGTACCTAACCCTATCGCACGTCATAATCCTTGTAACGATCTCGTGTAACCACTGACTAAGACAAGGCATTCCCACTAACAGCACTCTGGGTTAGCACTTGAACTTGTCATCGTCAACTACACACAAAGATCAAGACGGGCCATGAGCAGCTAAGCAACCAGATCCCCGTGCGGCTCGCTTGCGTAAATTATGGCTAGCATACACCGCCTATGGCCATACAGTCACCGGACGCTCTCTTACAACAATGCGTGCAACGCCAGGATTCCAACGACCCAGGCAAGGCCATCATGCATCCAAGCAAAGGATTCCCTGGTGATCTGAATCCGAAACAATCAGCCGAGTGAGCAGGAGGCATCATAGTAGCGTCATACGCGGGAACATACAGTGGAGGGACGGGCAGGCAGCCTATGGGCATCGGCTTTTCCGGCCTGGTGCTGTGATTGGGCGGTTTGACACTGGGCAGGGCAAACATGCGTAACAACCGGATTACTAACAGCGGAGAGGGAGACTTATATAAGTGTACGGCAAAGTCCTACTCACCTGCTCTACCTGCTTGTTTTCATCTCATGAAATCACTTCCCCGCTTCTCTGACGTTCAAGTCTCCAAAATTAGGGGTTCTGCTCAAGTCAACACACAGAAGAAACGAGACACTCATTGACTACTGCCAACCTTTTGTTTGCGCAAAACAAACCGCCGCCAATGGCCTACCTTCCCAAGCCTGATGGGGCCTACCTCCCAATGCCACCCACCCGCCCTCACTCGCCAAGAGAGCCGACCTTGTGGACCCCTCCGTGGCTTTCGAGCAATGCAGCCCACCAAACAGCCACTCCTCCGTGCTACCCGCCATACAGCACTACACCACCTCGCCAACCTACGCCGCAAGCTTGCATGGCCTTCCATCCGCCACTGCACAATACAAACTACCATCTACACCCCTACACAAATCAGAAAAACCAGAAAATCTATGTTCCCTGCTGCCTCGAGATATGCGTCACCCCTGCACCTGCACCTGCACCTGCACCCACACCACCAAACAACGTTGTGGTCCAAGCCGAGGTACGCGAAGTGCCTAGGTGGGATGCTCAGCCAAGAAATACGTACAAAGTCACGCTAGGGCCGTCCACGACAGTAGACTACTTGGTATCCACCATGGGGGCCCAGACAGCTCGTGATATTCGTGTACATCTTAGCCCAGGCCACTCGATGCTTCTTTCAGAGTTGCGTGGCCGTCATGATGTGGGAATTATGAAGAGGCCAGGGGTTTGGTTTGAAGTTATACGCAAATAGACACAGAGGCTTGCTTCCCTTATACTAACACCGCCATATAATAAAAGAGAAACAATACGCAAACTACCAGGCTCGAAATGCAACAGAGGTATAATACAACCTATTGGAAAACTTTGTGCGTTCATGTACTAGTAGTAGGCCCGACCTATCCTGAGACCATGCCCTATTACGCGCAGCTCTTTCTTCTCTTCCCTTCTTCCCTTGTCCTCTCGGGCGAAACAGCAGCCTGTCACTAGCGCCATCGGCTATCAAGAGCAGTATAGACAATGCTACAACGCAACAAGAGCAAAAGAATAACCTCGCTGCAAAAAGCGTAGCACGGCACCCATCACGACGTTTTAAATACAGCCCGGGCATGGCAGAGCAAAGGGAAATCAAAAGAGTCGAAACGAAGAACGACGGAAGCCACAATAGCACAAGTCATGGATAGTGAACAAGAACGCACATATAATCAAAGATAAGTAAGAAGAGCCCGTCAGAACTAAGCGGTAGGTGGGCGTGGGAAAAACGCACGACAACAAGCGAAAATAGAGAAAATGAATGAAAGAGCAACACTCAACTTTTCCCCAAAGAAAAAAGACAGAACAAAGAAGCAACAGGGAGAGAAACATAAATAAAAGACAAACACAACAAGGGGACTAAAAAAAGGAAAAGGAAAAGAAAAAGAAAAAAAGAAAAAAAGAGGCCAAGAAAAACGAAATGCACGCATACGACGCTCGGTCATAACCGTCATCAAACCTATCTCTTTTTCCCTGTCAGACATACAAGAGAAGAAACAAGCGAAAAGAAGAATAACAAACTCGCAACAACGATCAAATCAAAAACCAAGCTGTGTGTATATGCCATCAGCCATCGACGCCACCACAAAGTATGCGTCTCTGGCCACTTGCCATCACAAGCTCCGTAGAGCCCAATGACGACTGGTACAAAACAGGGGATGAAGTCACCATATGCTGCACTAGACCAAGAGAAACACGAGTGCCTCTTTGTCCAAGCGACAGAGGTCCAACAAGACCGCCGTTGCCGATATCAAAGCCAACGGCATTGACACCCATACACTGAGAGAAGGTTTTTGATCGCTAGTACTGCACCTCCTGGTTAAGCATATCAAGAATGCGCTGAGACCGGTTCAGCGTTGTTGTCAGAGTAGGAATCAAAGGGTCAATCGAGTTGGGGCCGCCAAGTCGATTAATAAGCTTGTTGCTAGAAGCTAGAACAAGATTCATAATGCGAGGCGTGACTTCTTTGATTTGGGCATCCTATGGTAAGGTTAGAATCGAGTGGAACATGGGATCAAGGGTGAACAAATGTAGATAAAGCAACAACAGCCTTATGCTGTTCCATCCTGATAAAACTTACGAATGTTGGCAGATTGTTGTACAAGTAAAGCACACACATGTCTAGCCATGCGGTCTTGGCACGTAGTAGCGGGCCAGGCTCAAGATTTTGTGCAACGGTAGCGGCAACAGAGAGCTGTACAAGCGGAGGAACATTCTGGAGAATAGCGGGATTAAGTTGACACCAGAAGTGAGCGAAAACCTCCTGCTCACGACCACCCTGCAGCCAACGCACAATAGCAGCTTCAAGTTTATCCTCGTTGACTAAGCTTTGAACAGCCATGATGTTGCTGTTCAGGGTTTCGTCATACTCACTGACTAGCTCCCCGTTATTAGTCGCGTTACCACCAACGCCACCAAGCTGCTGCGCCTGCTGCTGGCTACCTTGGCTGGAGAGTGAAACCTGTTGTGGCTGTGGAACAAGCTGCGATTGCGAGGCTTTATACATGTGTTGTGGCTGCGACTGGATCGGAACCTGCTGCTGAAGCGGATATTGTTGACGCCGATGCTCAATGGACGATTGAGGATAGACATGCATATTGTGAGAAGGAGGGCCACTAGGGGAATGATCCATGGCATGGGGTGAGTCATGGCCATGCGAGGTCGATGTGAATCGGCTATCGCGGGCCTGGCGCTGCTGTAACTTGAGTATTTCATTCTGGAACTGGCCTTGAGACTGTGCCATAGTCGAAACGGTATCCGAAAGGCGGGTAACAAGGGACAAAAGCTGCTCAATCTTGTTGCGATCACTGGCTCGGTACGAATTCAGCTTGTCTATCTCATCCTGGTAGCGTTCGTGCATTTCAGCGGCAACACGCTCCGTGGCTTGGATGTTCATAGCAGTAAAGGATGGAGCCAGGTTCGGGCCTAGATTAGATAAAAAGTCTTCTTGACACTCCTGGACACGCATGTTGACCAAGTTCGAAACCTTGTTTGACAAAACATCCACAAACTGAGGATTCTGAAGCGAACTGTGCAGACACTGCTGGATAACACCCGGAATAATTCGCTGCAACTCCTTCTGAACCACCGAAGAGACATGGCTACTCAACTTATTGCTCAACTGGCTGTTGATCGCGTTGGTTGTTGCCTGGTTGATAGCAGGCACAATCGACTCGTGGAACTGCTCGTCAATGATTTTGCCAAGAACCTTCTGTGTATTGCCGTTAAGAACTTCAGACACAAGGTCTAGCAGCTTCATTTGACGCTGATCGAATTCAGTGTCACGAGAGCGAATGGTTTCATCGACAACTGAGTTGAGATTCTTGATTGAAGAAACCATGAGATCAGAGAGATTGTGCGAAAGGCGCTGTTCCATGCCCTTGACAGCATGTTCTATAGCGTCCTGAGAAATATTCGACGATCCCTTCTGCGAGCCACCAGCCTTGGCGGAAGACTCATTCTTGACAGCAGCCTTGCCAGCGGAGTTGTTACTGAGCAAAGTCACCTCACCCTGAGGGGCATTCTTCTTCTTCCGCAGTTTACGCTCACTCTTCTCGTTGCCAGTGAGATTGCCATCGTTAGTATCACGTTCTTTAGTTTCAATACGAAACTTGGGTGGATCAGGCGCAGCAGCAGCAGCAGCAGCAGCAGCAGCAGCAGCAGCAGCCGGTGGCTTGTGGTTGGTATCCTCGGTGCCCTGAGTAGACGCCTCCTTGCGGGTAGTAGAGAACACGGGACGTGTTTCCTCTAACGGAAGGGGAGCAATGGTTTTGAGCTTGTCAACAGTGATGACGCCTGCACTCTCCGCATTGATGGCCGAGATGACTTTATTCTCCTTGGACCAACCTAGGTCAGCTTGCTTCATGAAGATGCACGTAACGCCCTTGGAATGCATAGCGTAAAGTTCAAAGAGAGTCTGGTCTTTTTCTTCGGAAGAAGCCGGGTTGGTGAGAATGTCGAGACTACGCAGAATCCCACGGTTACCAAACGAGTACTCGCGTACGCCGCTGATAACGGCAGTCGAGTCGGGCTGGGGAATAGTGGAATCGCCAGCGGCAAGGCGGCTCATGTAAACAGCCTGAGAAATGCTCTTGAACGAATACTTTGGTGCAGACAGGTGAGCCAGGTAAATCGAGTTGCGAGTGGGATGGCCAATAACGAGCATCCCAGTAGCTGGGTGATAGATGACACTGCAAACAGCGTCTGACTCCTTGGAGTGGGGAAGATTGAACTCCTGGACAGGTTTGCCTAAGGCGAGATCCCACAGCTGCAGAGTGTGGTTTTGTTTCATACCAACAATCATGTAGCGCAGGGCACAGCGCTTCTGGAACGGGCGGGCCTTATCCAGCAGCAAGACCGAAGTCGGCCAGGCTTTTTCGCCCTCAGGCGTGCTGGCCAGAGTCAGAAGAGGCTCAGTAATCTCCATATGAGTGTTGGCTGGCATAGGAGCCGAAGGGTCAGAGCCCTCACGAACGGCAACAAGTTCGCGAATATCCCAAAATCTGATGCGGCCAGATTTATCCAACGAAACAACAACAGTATCATCCTGGCTGAACACGAAGTCTTTGCCAGCCTTACCGGTATTGATCTTCAGCGAACAGTCTCTGCTAAGCTTCTCGGAATCGACAACACGATCGTAGCCAGGCTTAAAGTAATCACCTTGCATGATGACCGAGGGCCAAATGATGCTGATGTATTTCCCGCGACCGGTAGCGAAATACTCAGGATGGCCTGAAGACACGCGGGCACGAGTCTTCAAAAGACCTCCAGGAGCATCGCCTTCTTGAGCACTAATAGGAGGCAAGGCAAAGCCATTGAGCTCAGGGTGATCTTCACCGCTAACAAGGTCCTTGTCATCCTGCCAAATCTTGGCCCAGTACACGGTGCCGCCAATTCCAGTGCCCAGTATAACTTCTTGCTTTGAAGTAGCATCATCATTGCCAGTGACAGACATGGACACATTGAAGATTCGGTCCTTTGTGTCAGCGAAAATCTTGGCGTCCTTGCCGTCATCCTGTCTGATGACACGCAAACCGCCAGCTTTGGACATGCCGTAGGCCATGTAGCGGGAAGTAGCGGTGTATAAATTACGGTCAACCTGATCGAAGTCCTTTCTGAGACGAGCAATTTCCATGACGGCTGAATCGCGGAAGTACGGACGAGGTTCCGTCTTTTCATGAAGGGTGATGGAGATCCATGGTTGCATGGGGAAGTTGTATACTTTGACAAGAGGCTCCTCTTTTTCAGCAGAAGTGGCAGCAGATTCATCCTCTTCGGGATCGGCGTTCTCCCAATTCTCAGCGACGGCTTCATCAGAACTGCCTGGGATAGCTGCCTCATCCTCGGTTCCGGACTTGGATGCAGTGTTCAAGCCTTCGTCATCAGAGATGTGGACAATAGCATCAGTCTTGGAAGTTGGGGGGGAGATCCAGTTTTCCTTGGAGCCATCTTTCTGCTTGACAGTAGCAGATGCAGAGACAGGAGCAGAGGCGGCGGCAATAGTATGGCCACCCGTGGGGACCGAGCTCTTGACTGGCGATTGGGGCGATATGTTTTGAGGCTTGGGTTCCACAAGCGAGCTCAGCATGTCATGGTGGGCAGGTGAAGCGGCAGATTCAGACTTAGAAGCACCAGACGCAGAGTCGTGGGTGGCGACAGCAGGCCGCTCCAAAGCAGGAATACCCTTGGGCAAATTATCAAAAAAGCCATCGTGATACCCCTGGTTAATGGGGGTGATGCTGATGAATGACTCGGTGGTATTTGTATGGGGGGTCTGAGTCTGGTCAACATTTTGGTCGCGCTGGCGGTCTTCATGGCTAGAACTTGCAATGGGCAAAGTGTCACTTCCTGGGCGCACAAAATCCATTGAGTTCTGGGGAGATTGTGAATCAGACATGGGTTTCTTCAAAATCTGAAACGACGTGGCAGACGAGGCGTGGCCATCACGGTCGGGCGGCTGGTCCACGTGACGAGAGCCCGACGCAGATCCAGCGGGCGAGTCGTCACGAATTTCGCGGCTAGTGAAAGAATGAATACTTCCAGGTCCGCCGGGGTATCCGTAACCATGGCTAGGGTTTGAATGGGCACCAGGATCAGAGCCATAGTAGGAGTTGTTGGTGGTGTTAGCACTGCCGTTGTTGTTGCCATTCCCATAATTGGGAATGTGCTGCTCATGAGCAGGATGGTCAAACTTGTATCCTGGGGGGATACTAGAGTGTGAGTTTTGGGCAATAGGAGATATGGAGTTCTGGATTGGGAAACGCGAGACGGAGTTGGGGCTCCCAGGTATTTCATGGTGGCCCTGTGACTGCGATTGCTGCTGCTGATGCTGCTGCGATTGTGATTGGGGAGTAGGAATTCCCGAGTGGTGGCCCTGGGACTGTGAGTCATTAGCAGGATGAATTTGCTGCTGCTGCTGCTGTTGATCATCCTGTTGGCCGGGCTTAGGGCGGTTGAGGAGATTGAGTAGATAGGCACGAGTATCAGGCGGGGGCGAGCTGTTAAAAACAGATGAGGCGGGAGGCGTGGGCGAGGTGATACCATTACGGTGATCCTTGATTTCACCCCTCATCATAGCAGCGAGCATACCAGTCGGATCAGGAGCGACCGGAGCAGGAGCCATGATGCGAGCATTAGCCGAAGCAACAGTAGTTATAGGGAACATCTGAGGCTCAGCAGGCTGCGACTTTGATTCCTGGGGTGACTGAGGCTGGAGCTGGGTCTGAGCCTGTGGCTGTGACGGATAGCGTTGTTGATGTTCATTCTGGTGATCATACTGCTGCGATAGACTTGAGGGGCCGTGCAACTGGTGCATAGACTGAGGGCCCTTGCCATTGAACTTGAGAAGGTTCAAGAGGTCAACGCTTCCACTGCCGCCGACCGGCGGTGTAGGAGCAGGAGGAAGATTTCCATCCATCCTGTCCAAGCTACCTACGGAGGGTTAAGGCGAGAGTGGTGGTTTTTTTTTCAGGTATATCGCGTGGGTTCGCGTCAGGTGATGAGACTGTCGGCAGATACTAAAAAACGAGTATCTTGAGACGGCTTCAAAGCTCGGACTTTTCAGACGAGCTTGGTGGACACAAGGCGAAGCGAATCGAGCCGATCGAAGGCAAGACAGGACCAGTTCTGAATAGTAGAAAAGGGTGTAATAGAGCAAGCAGAGCGATTGGGAAAGATAAGTTAGGCCAATATACCGTTGTAAGCGGTGTTTTGGAAGAAAAGAGAGAGTGTGGGCAGCGCAGGACGACGGACAAGATGAAGAGAGCGAAGGAACAAAGAAAAGAAAAGAAAAAAAATAAGATGAGGCTACGCAGAAAGGGATGCGAGCTGGTCAATTGGCTGGAGACACGGCGAAAATTTGCTTCGATGATGGTGATGATACAAAGGGATACGGGAGAGGAAAAAAAAAAAAAAAAAAAAAGATTTATGATGGCAGAAACGAAAAGAAAGCTCGCGATAATTTCTGGGAGAGATTTTTTTGAATCACGTCTTTTGTTTGCCTGTTACTTGTGAGCGAAGAATCAAAGGGGGAAAAGAGTAGAAAAGAATCAGTGCGCAAAATGGCGGTAATAATCTATGAAGTCAAAGAAGGTTGGGCTTGACTTCGCTAGCTAGGCTTCGTTGGGCAGAAGTGAGGGGGGGGTCTGAAAGTCGGAGAGAAGGAGGAAGAATAAAAGAGGAGGAAGTGGGAAAGGAATGAGATGGAAGAAAATGCTGGCTGAAGACTTTTTCTTGGGGCTTGTTGTGTTGTTGTGTAGGTCTTTCTTCGCCTTGTTGGCCCTTGGCTAGTCTTTAGCTGGGCTTTGTTGGCCCTATTCAGGTCCTGGACCCAGAAAATGGAAGGAAGGAAGCTTTTTTGTTCAAACGTACAGCGCGTTGATTGGATGAAGCTAGTTAGTTGGTCCACCAGGGACAAGGCTGAGAGCAAGGAGAGGGAGAGGAAAAGGCTGAGCTTTCAGTGGACTTCAGTGCCTCTTACCAGCCTCTTCATCCCCTGTAGCCTTCTGTAAATTTCAGTAGAAACCTGCCGATAAACAGGGCGCTTGGGAACTCTGGCATGTGGTCCGTGCGTGGGAGCACCAGATGCAAAACAAAAGGTCTGAGGAATCAAGCAAAATCAAGTAGAATTGGGATTGCTCTTTTTGTGATTGGGGTCGCTTTTTTCTCACGCAAAAGACATACAGGAAAGTAAATGGGAAGAAGGGGAAGAACAAGGAGAGGCCGACGGGAAAAGCTGATCGTCACATGGACATGACGGCAAGAACTGACTATACTGGACTTTGCACACAGCACGTAATTACCAGCTAGCTGCCTTGTTACAGGGCGGTGAGGTGAGCAGGGAACGCGCCTAGGTGGAAAATTGACACTAATGGGCAAGATACAGAGACCTCAGTGGCGAGCTGCGGGTGGTAGTCGTGTACCTTGATAAGATGTAGCCTTTTCAGCCAGGTTTTCCGCCAGCCCAGCACCGCCAGCCATCTTATGATATATCACGAATCAAAATGGACGATCAGAATAAGGCAGGTAGTTGGCACCCCCTCGAAAAAAAGAAGAAAAAGGCGCACTACTGAAGCGGACGAGTATCTATCTGGTAGCTCTCCAGCTCTCCAGTTCTCCAGCCCTCTTTTAACCGGAGCTTTCTTGGTCTCTGCATTTCTTGTCTTCGACGTGTCCGCAACCCTACGAGTGTCCGGGAACATTGGCTGGGCCAAACCCTAACGGGGATACAAAGCTAGCAGCAGCCGGGGTTCTGGGCCTGTTCTCCTATATTTCGGCTGCGAACACGAAACACACTCCTTGTTGTATTTTTTTGTATTTTTTGTATTTTTTTTCGCTTTTCCTCACCTCAAGACCTAGATGAAGAGCCACCAACCCAGGCTAGAAAGCACGACTTGTTTATGCATGCTGATGCTGGCCTCGAATTTCATGACAATAATCAAGGAACCGCGTCCTTGTGGAGGGACACACGCACGCTTATCTCTCTTCCTTTGCATACATGGATGGGTATGTGCCGCCTGTTTTCTCTTATCTTTTGCTCACACAGAAACAGATCAACAAAAAGAGTTGGTTGATATGCTGCCACGGTTCACAATTGTGGAGCTTACACCATTACCGTCTTCGTTCATGTGTTTAGTATCTGCAATATGCATGTTATCCATACACCTGCCTGCACATAAAATAGGTAAGCATGCATCGCAGACAGACAAGATGGAATAGGAAAAAGGCTAGTCAAAGCATGTGTTAGGAAAGGAAAGCTAGAGAGCAGGAGAGTGACAAAGCGCTGATCAGCAGCCGGTTCCAGCCTCCGTCGTAATGGTTCGCAAGCTCCAAGGCCAGCGCATCTCCTGACCCATACCCCGCAGTGCCGGGAAAAGAAGGACGAAAGCTTTCGGTTTGGCTGCGGAGGGACGAAGGCCAAAGGTGGTTGCTGAGCTGTGCTGTCCGCATGCTAACCCCGCCTATTCTAGAGAGCCCGCCACCGGGCCGAGTTTCTGTCGTCACGTGACGTGATATATAGCCAGCCTATTCGATTGTCTGGACGACCCCGGTTACACGGCCGGCCTCACGGCTAGCCTCACAAACAAGTGCAGCTACGTGAGCACATGCACACACGTGCATGAATAAATGCAGCCGGAGGGCTTTGCATCCATGCTGTTTATGTGTCTCAGTACTGCAACCTAGACGGGACACAGCATCTTTGCTCTTCCATTTTCCTCGCTATAGCCGACTAACTTGATGTGTGGGTTTTTCTCGGAACAAGCTTAGACCTTGCCAAGCTCATGCCATATGTAAGTAGTGGGTAACCCTTAAACCTGTGGGTTGCACTCCTCTGAGGCTCCATGGCGCATGGCGCAGGGCGGCGCACTGGTCTGTGTAAAAGAATGGCCAGTATAAGCTGATTGATGGCTAGATCTGGGACTGTCTTTATTATATTTTAAGGTTATTTCCTGTCTCAGTACCGGAAACAAAGTGCAATCGAAATGGCTAGGAAACAAGGAGGAAAAGGGTCTCTGAATCTTGAAAGGGGCTATTTTTGTCTTGAGGGGCGAGGGCGATCGACTCAATGGCATGTCGTTTGTTTCCCTTTTTCAACTTATATTGCTACTTGTATTTCTTTGCCACCCTTTTCCATGTTGCCTCTCCCTTCTGCCGTGTATGTTCATCGACAAGGACAGGATATGCATAGCGCACAAGTCTGTTATATTTGCATGTAGAGGCAGTACTACGGCTACAAAATAGGCGCCGCTCAAAGCTGAGATTCTCGGGGACTCCCCCCGTACATGGGACAGTGTATCGCAACAAGTAAGCAGAGAATATTGAGAAAAAAGGAACCCCCCCCCCCCAAGAGTTTGGAAATAGAAAATAAGAATTAAAAAGAAAAAGCCTTCAGAATCAAGACGCTTCGTCCATCACTGTCTACCCCCCAAAAAAAGTTTCCTTGGGCTTCCATTTTGATTGCCTTTTTAGCTTTTTAACTGTTTATATCCCAGCTTTGGCCTGCACATGGCTCGCGCTCGATGCCTTTTTTTTTTTGGCATCTTGGGTATGGCATTATGACAAGCAGAAGTAACAATCGAAGAAAGACAAATAACCAAGTCCTTGTTGCTCCTTTCCCCTAAGGGGTTCCCCAGTGTCCATCTGCTTTTTGTTGCTCTTATTTTTTCTTGCGGAGGAAGGGCTGCTGTTCTCCCATTCTCGCCCGGATTCCTCCAGCTCTCTTTCTCCTGCCTCCCTTTACGTGTTTTTGTGTCGTTCATTGCTGCTCCTTATTGGGTTGCCACATACTTGGACTGTCGTGTGTTGTTTCTGGATGGTAATCCGGGGTCTTGTTTCTGTTCGTTAGGCAGTCAGTCCGTCCTCCTGCGTTTGCTCATCTTGCCTCTGCAACGAGCGTGCTTCTCCCGTTCATGTCTTTCAGACAGGATATAAGAAAACACCTGATTCGTCCTGCTCTTCAACAGCTCCTTCCCCTCTTCCTTTGATCTTCTTGAATCTTCAGTCATTTCTTCTTTGTTCTCTCCCGACCCCTTACCCCCCCACTATGGTTGCTCTTGGGCTGCCGTCCTGCCCAAGGCCTGGCTTTCTGGCCCTCGCCTTGTTTGTGTCTGGGTCCTTTGCAGCACAAGCATTGTCTTCCGAGCCGCTGGAGAATACTGTCATGTGTGTTTACCCTATGAGTGGCCACTATGGTGTCCTCAACCGGTCTTTGTTTTATACCTGCTTGTTAATTGCCGTGGTAGGGTGGAAGCTGAACTGGGTTGTCTTGGCTGCGTCGACATGGATGTTTCTGTAAGTTGAATAAGCTTGACACCGTTTAGACACGATGAACTAACAGTGTCCGCACCCCTCCCTTCTGCTTTGCTTGATTCAGAACCAGTGCCATTTCTGCGGTCCATATCTGGGCCCTTGTTACTATGGGCTCGAACCCAGATGTTGTAGACCTCGACATTCTCGCTGCATGGATCATTGTTGTGGCTAGTTTGATGATGTGGAACGGCATGTTGACATTCTCGCGTATGCTCAAGAACCGCCGGGCCCGGCCAATTATCACCGTGTGGGCTCTCTTTCTCCTTCCTGCACCCATCGCCTATCTAGCCGGCGGACCCAAGGCTCTGCGAAAGATCCACGCCTATTCCAAAGCCGTTGAGGTTGCCTGCTACAATCCCAAGGGCGTGCTGCTGACGTCACCCGCACAGCTATGGCGCAATGACTCGTCGTGGAACTGTACATACAATTGCTTTTCAGCAACGCCCTCGCTGTTCCGCGACGCAGATGAGGTAGTGGTCATACCAGCCAACATAGCTTCGTTTTTGCCCAAGTACGTGATTGCCGGCTGCTTCATTGCGCTTGCTGCTGCACTCTTCGGCTTCTATGCCATAATGGTGGGCCACCAGTCAGCCGGCCGGTACTTTTTTGACAGCTCGTCTGCGCCGCTAAGCAAGTTACGCTCGCCAAAGGATCCGCTCGCAGCGGAAAATTCGCCAGTGATCCCGGGTACTATCCCGCCAGAGAGGCGTCAACAGAAGAAGACGGGAGTGGCGGTGTCTGATATCACGAGCAAAGTGGCAACAACGATCCCGCTTTCCATGGCTATGGTGCTGTTAACAGTGCCATTGGTGGTGTTTACCGAGCTGGCATTCCGCGGGTACAAGGGGTCGACGCCTCTGCCGGCGCAAGACATGTTGCGGGGGGTTGGTCAGTGGTATGCGTGGGTAGGCTTTGCAATGGTGATCATTGTGAGCTCCTTTACGCCCATCATGGATTACATGGACAAGTATTGGTTCTGAGGTGGAGTCTTATGCAGGCGGTCGTTGACGAATGACGAAAATTATGGGCGTGTTTGGGCCGGCAAGCGGTATGGCATAGTATCACGTGACATTTTCGCATGCATTATTGACAGAGCAGAGCAAATATGGGGGGGGGGGTTGAACAAAGTTGAAGGCGTTTGGGCTGGCTTTGTGCAAAGTGGTGAAGGTGAAGTGAAGTATGAGTAGCGCAAGTGAGTTATGCTTGGGGACGGGCCTATGTATGGTGTGGCATGGAGGCGGGAGACGTAGCATAAAAGGCGACCAATGCGATGAATAGTGGCCCAAGGAGGCTACTTGATATTTTTACTTGCAACGTACTATACATCGCATGACCTCTCCTTCCCTACGGTGGGCGGGGGAGAGCAAGGACAAGACAGGGGAGTACTAAGAGCATAAAGTTAGAGAGAACAAAGATGGGGGGG